>SJYC01150976.1:0-10241 GCA_006408675.1 Madoqua kirkii | reverse complement strand
TTTTTTGTACAGTTTTTCTGTGTATTCTTGCCACCTCTTCTTAATATCTTCTTCTTCTGTTAGGTCCAGACCATTTCTGTCCTTTATTGAGCCCATCTTGTAAAGACTGGTTTTCAGCAAAACAAAGTAGACTCTAATGGCAGAACTCTGATGCTCCAAAGTGTTGTTATTCATTTTTTTTTAACGTTAACTTGACTTATTTTAAAAACTGAAGTTTAATTGGTTTACAGTGTGTGTTAGTTTCTGGTGCACAGCAAGTGACTCCTTTATACAGGAATACATGTGTACATGATCAGTCATGTCTGCCTCTTTGTGACCCCATGTAGCCCACCAGCCTCTTCTGTCCATGGGATTCTCCAGGCAAGAAAACTGGAGTGGGCTGCCATTTCCTACCCCAGGGGATCTTCCCCACCCAGGAACTGAACCTGCGTCTCTTCTGCTCCCTGCACTGGCAGGCAGATTCTTTACCACTGAGCCACCTGGGAAGCCCACATGTGTATTTATGCCTTTCATATTATTTTCCATTATGATTTATTACAGGATACTGAATATAGTTCCCTGGGCTATAGATCAGGACTTTGTTGTTTATTTCATGCATAGGAGTTTGTATCTGCTAATGCCAAGCTCCGTATTTATGTCTCCCTCCACCCCTTTGGTAACCATACATTTGTTTTCTGTGTCTGTGAGTCTGTTTCTGTTTCATAATTATTTGCCTTTTTATCAAATGTAAAGAGTATTCTGAACTGGAGATGCGTGGCTTTTGTGACATTTACGGTTTTTTTGAAATGTGATGTAGTTAGGACTTAGTGAGCACTGTGTGTTGAATGAATGAATGAAGAGTGGACACACTAACGAATGGAGAAGTAAGGCTTAGAGTTCTCATCTTATGGGGTTGCATTCTGGTTGATCACCAGCTATGTGTTTCTGTTTTGTAAAAATATCTGTACTGCTTATTTTTCTTGAGTTTAGTCTCTTAACAGACTGCAAGGTTTGGAGCAGTATTTGCTGACATTTAAGTGAAACATGGAAGCAATCAAGTGGTTTAATTCTGGATTTTTCAAATTTAATGACATTCCTTTATCTGTATTGATGGGAGCTTTAGTAAATTCAGTTGTTGATACCACCTGGATAATTTTAAGTCTTTCTGAAGTTTTAAACAAAATGTCTCCAACATAGCTCAGGCAACATAAGAATTTCATCAATTGAAAACTAAGAATCATTTTGGTGGGATGTGTAAAACAAGAAGCTGACCAGATTATTTTCTTTTTCTTTAATTCAGTACCATTATTGAGAGTTATTCTTGAACTTTATGAAAACCAGATTGGGGCGCCGGCATGCTCTCCATCGGCCCGCGTTCAAGAAATTGGAACCGAAAATCATTCAAACTGGGAAAACGTGACATTGAAAAATAGTCTGCATTCTTCTACTTCAGAGACTCTGAGACTCTTTCTAAGCCTTTGGCTGATAAGTAGATCTGATATACTTTTTTAATGGACAGTGAGCTTCTCAGTCAGAAAGAGGTCGTCATTTCTTTTTCAGCCGTTTCTTCACCTTACTGGCTTATCTGGTGCAACCATTGATCCTCTCTGTCTCTCTCTCTTTTTTTTTTTGCACGGAAAGCTATGACTTCTCACTGTTGCCCACAGAAAACAACCCAAACAGTACCTGCCGTTCAAGCATCCCTCTTGCCTGACCCCTCGGCCACATTTCCCACTCTCCACATCTTCCACACAGACTCCTGCTCAGCCACACCAGACTGGCTGTTCCCTGGCCTTGCTGCCTCCAGTCTTCTCCATTACCCCGTCTCTCGGGAGTTGCTATTGCTTTTCCTCTCTACTTGCTGAACATTCCATTCTTACATCAAGAGTGATGCGTTCCCTTTCATGAGGTCTTTCTAACTCTCCCACCCTTTCCACTGCCCTCTTTTTGCCCCCACTCCTAGCTAAAGCAAGCCTTCCGCACCACTCCCATCAAACCCACACACACGTACGTATGATCTGTTCGTGGCCCCTGTTGCCTTCAGGACTGCAGCTTGTATGCAAGTTGTGACCTGCATAAGCATCTCAAACCCAAGGGACAGGGAGGATGAAAATCCACCTACCTCTCCACTTGCCAAGGCATGTACCTGCCCACATGACCACATAGTGCAGAAAATCACCTTTTTTTGTTTAACTCCATACAAAGGCATGGACTAACATGGAGGCACGGGCAGCAGTAGGTTCCTCACACACAGGCTTTTTAATTCCCTTTCCTAGGGCACAGGTTTGTCAAGGGCATGACGCCCATCATGCTGGTTCAGTGCCTTCCTTACACATGATCATCCATTGAGTTTAGGTGAAAGGATGAAATGTATTTATTAAAAACAAGCCCTTGTGGGTGTAAATGCAATCGTGTAAAGCAAAACAGGAATCCTTATGGACTTCTCAGCAAATGTGGCACAGCCAAGTTGTCTGATTTTCAAATGTCTCATGGCTCTGTCTCAGCTAAGTAATGTCCTATAAAATGTGGTGCCAGTAGTCTTTTGTGGCACTTCAGAAACCACACTCGTGATGCTCCGACAGGCCATGGCAGAGTTAGATGGAAATCCATTTTTGGCTGTTTGTTAAAATAGGCAAAGAATAACATTAAGAATTGTCTGAAGTGGGCAGGATGAAGGTCAGGAGAATACCCGTGGGAGTTGAGGGAATTTGGGGAGGAACCCGTTGGATCAGTCTGAGGTCAGTTTACTTCCTAGAAGTCTACATTAAGCCAAAAAAAAAGAACCCCGTCTCAAAGTCCTCAAAGGCTTGCCAACGCTGTACAGTGATGAGGACATGCCCCCAAAGTAAAGAACTGCTTTGTGAGGACTTCAGTGGAGAATTCATATTCATTCTGATGCTGTTGTATTGATAAATGGGAAATTTCCACAAACCAAGCTTTACAGACCACAGAGCGGTGATGTACATGAGATGGGTCTGGCGCCTATTTGATGACATGGCCAGGACTTCAGATTTCAAGCGTCAAGGAGTAAACATTGGTCAACCTCTCCCGGGAAAGTCTGTGTCCGTTACGTGATGTTCTGCTCACTCTGTGCTGAACAGTTGCTTTGTGATTTCCAGGAGGTGCCGAGTTAATGTGACTAGCGGTTTCCTCTTCAGAATAAAATAAGCCTCCTGCGACCATTTCACAGCGTATCTTTCTCCACTTTCCCTCCACAGTCCTCCGTGATGTCTGTCTGCTTTGCTCGTTTCCACCCCAACTTGGTGGTTGGGGGGACTTACTCGGGCCAGATCGTCCTGTGGGATAATCGCAGTCATCGAGGACGCCTGTCCAGCGGACACCCTTGTCTGCGGCTGCACACACGGTACGTCCAGTTCTCATCACATCCCAATCAGCCATCCAAGCCCTGAAGGAGGGCGTAACTGGCAGAGGTACTTTTGTTGTTAGTGACTGCAACCTGGAAGTATCTGATGATCACATCCTGACTAAAGGAAAGCCGAGTGGACAGTAGATGGAGGAAGCCCTGAGTTTAGAGGCATCTCTTAGTAATCTACAAGTTTGAACACACAGTGGAGACGGAGATGGCACCCCACTCCAGTATTTCTGCCTGGAGAATCCCATGGACGGAGGAGCCTGGTGCGCTACAGTCCATGGGGTTACCAAGAGTTGGACACGACAACTTTCACTTTTTTAACACACAGAAAGAATCTCTTTGAGGGTCCCCAAAGCAACCAGTGAAGATAGCTTAAAACTAAAAAAGGACAGAGAAAGGAAGAGGCCTCTGTGGAATTGTTTTTCCAAAGAAACTCTTCACATGTATATTATAAGGTGGAAACCCATATTTTCTTTTTTAAAAAAGTTATTTATTTTTAATCAAAGGATAAATGCTTCACAGTATGGTGTTGGTTTCTGCCATACCTCAGCATGCATCGGCCACAGGTATATCTGTCCCCTCCCTCTTGAACCTCCCTCCCTCCTCCCAACCCATCCCACCCCTCTAGGTTGTCACAGAGCCCTGGTTCAAGCTCCCCGAGTCATATAGCAGATTCCCACTATATGTTTCACATGGTAGTGTATATGTTTCCATCCTACTCTCTGCATATTTTCAAGCAGACCATGAAGAGTAAGCATTTTCTCTTTAGTGATGGCATATGGGACTTTGGCCAACAGGCTGTTTCCATTTGTGATTCAGGGAGTGCTGTGGCTTTAAATTCTGGAATGCATGGTGTAAGTCTCAACAGTAACGTCTACAGTGACAATATAATCCATAGGGTTAAAAGTCAACATCTCAAAACCATTACCCATAATTTCGCAGAAGAGGTGCAGTGTAGTGTTCGTAAGCGACTACTCTGCCATTTCCTTTAAGAGAATGACAGGTGTGTTTAGCAATTGTCAAGAGCAATGAGAAGACAGGCATGTCTCCATCAATCTCTTCTACCCTGACGTTCAGGGGAACTGATGTCCTTTCTCCGAAATGCCCAAATTATGCCCAAGGATACAGCTCTACTATTGTTTCAATTTCCTTAATGTGGTTGCCTCATTTGTTTCATCTGCTGGCCTTAAAACCATCTAGCTTTGAAAAAGGACTGCCAGTTGCTTTAGCTGAGACCACGAAGAGGAAAATTCTCCCTCTCTTGCAAGATTGACGATGGGAAATGACAGATACCGAGTCAGCCTTAATTCTGATTGACTCGGACCTAAGACACACGCAGGTGAAACTAGTTCTTGGGAATCTTAGAAAATTGCTCTTGCCTACCCGACTTGTTCAAACTAATAACAGAAAATTGTGATGCAGGAGGAGACAGGCTTGATGCAGGTGTTTGCTCTAGAAGCATGAAGCCACTTCTTGGCTCTGTGTGCCTATCTGGTGTGTTTGTGAGCATACCTTCTGAAATTTCAAGAAGTCATAAATCCAACTAATAGAACAGTCAGCACGAAGCTTTTGGGGAGAATCCACATGCAGGGCTCTTCCAAAGTATTCATCTGTCTTTTTCAAGCAACTTATGATGTGATCATCACAACAAAAATGCTATTATCAAACAGTGACATTATCTGTGTTATCACACAGTTACTTCTGTTAGAAAAGAACAACTCTTTTCTCTTTTGCTGTGTTCTGCTGAATCCACGGCTCAAAGGGCTCGGTTAATTTTGTGACTGTCTTTCAACCTCCACTAATGCCTGGCAGATTGGTACCAGGATCAAAAGTGGCTAAGGAAAAAGAGGCCCACCACAGATTACTAACTAATTTCCTTTCACACCCACCACACATATGCATTTGGGACAACAGGAAATCCTAATTAAAGCAAAAGCCTTCTGCCACACAGCAAGTTTATTCCTAAAATAAATAAAAACAATCTGGCCCCATACTGGAAAAATGGGCTGCACTGTGGCTCTTTTCTTTCCATTGGGTAGAGTGATGCGTGTGTCTGTCTGTGTATAAGTAGGCATGCCCATGTGCCTGCTTCTGTTCCAGTTTTTTTTGCATCTCTCTCTTTTCTTTTAAGCTGAGCTTTATTACTCTTGAAAGCACAGGCCAGTAGTACTGATTAAAGCCAGGGAGGGGCTCCCACACACATTCCTTCTCGGGGCATTTGCTCTGTACCTCCTTCTGGAAGCTTTCTTTTCCTACTACACCCACCCTTAGGGGTCCTGACCCATTAGGGTCCTGGGGATTGGTGTTGATGCTCCATGGTTAAAAGAAACCCCTACGGGACTCTTCGTGAAGAACGCGAGGCAGATTGGGGGCTTGTAAAAATGTCTGGAGCTTGCTTTCTCATTCTCAGTATTACCGTCTGCCATTTTCAAGCAAGAATCTGTCTCATCCATTCTTTCATTTGTTTGCACATAGAGCTCAGAATGCCACATGACTCACCCTTGAGTTTCATACACCAGAGACTTGGGAGAAAGCATTGTCCACATTTAGAGACCTGATGAGGAGAATATTTCTCTTTACATCTCTGCTGTGCTTTCCACTATCCCGACCCACTGAGGCTGATTCCTTTGAAGGTTTGTGTAGGAAGACAGTGTGAAAAACACATAGGGACTCGGTTGTCTCTCTATCCAGCATGGGTAAACGAGGTGATGCAATTTCTGAAAAAGCAAGTGTAAATCTTAGTAGACATTTGTACAGGCATATTTCTTTTATCACATGAGGAGTGACAGCCCAGTGCTCCCAATTTTCTATATCCTGTAAGTCAGAGTATAGGTAGACAGTTGTGTTTCGTTCTCAGAACTGCACTGGCAGGAGAACTCACACAAAATATTGCACAACAGAAGAGAGTGACCAGGATGAAGAGGGTATTGAAAGCCAGATACTCAGACCAGTTTTGTAAATCTTAGTAGACATTTGTACAGGCATATTTCTTTTATCACATGAGGAGTGACAGCCCAGTGCTCCCAATTTTCTATATCCTGTAAGTCAGAGTATAGGTAGACAGTTGTGTTTCGTTCTCAGAACTGCACTGGCAGGAGAACTCACACAAAATATTGCACAACAGAAGAGAGTGACCAGGATGAAGAGGGTATTGAAAGCCAGATACTCAGACCAGTTGAAGGAACTGGTGATGATTAGTCTGAGAAAGAGACTGGGGTAGGGGGTGGTGGTGGTGGGGGGAAAGGGGGTTATACAAGAACAAACCCTTAGTATTATGTTGGACTTGATGAATATAATGTCAGAAGGCGCTTCACTAAAGATACATCCTTGAGATTTCTTTATTCCCATTGGTAGAAGGCAGGATTGCCCAAGAATTAGTGCTGAAATTGGCTAAGAAAGGTGTTTCAGCAGAGTTTGGACCACGTCTTGGGAGAGGCAGATGAATAGCTGCACTTGGTGATTATTACAGTTCCTTCTGACCAGGAGTTTATATGATAATAATAGTTGGGGAACCATCCTTTATATGATATCAACTTTCCAATATTAGAGATTGTTTCATCATTTTTTTGGCTAGGTCTTATGGACAGTAACTCATCAAGAGAAAGACTGTCAGCTGTTTGCACAGAGAAGCATCAGCTAAGTTGTGGTTTGGCCACTGAAGGCTAAGCTGCCTGAAATCTAACCCAAATTACTGCTAGGTTCTGTTTATGCTAACCTTCCATTTAGTATTTAATGTGCAGCTGCAAATGATTTGAGCCTAACATTTAGGACTCTACCAAGTAGAAAGCCTTCTTGAGCTATGACAAAAGGTTAGAGCTTATCTTGCTTATGATTTCTGGGATGTTTAAGTGACCTTTCTCAAGGGCCAGGCCAAATGTAAGCCTCCATCCTACCCTAGCAATATTCTGAAAACAACAACAACAACAACCAACTATCATTACCCTATCCTACATGTTATAGTAAAAAAAAGAACCTAATTTTATCTCACTAGATTCCTTGTACCAGTAATTTCCACCACCAGTATCTCTCCTTCAAATCAAAAGAGGCTGATGAATATTAACCACTTTTTATAAAAAATGTTAACAAATGTTTGGTGCTGTGGCTGTGATGCACTAAACTTGAGCTTTAGTAACACTCCTGCCAAAAGTCAATCATTCTACCCTTCTGAGGACTGTCCGTTTCCATCACTCACTCACGGTGAGCTTAAAAGCCAAACTCCATGCCGGCGCCTCATGTAAGTCCCACGCATTCACCTGTGTTCCTTTCGTCCCACCAGACCTCACTGGCTGCCACTTGCTTCAGCTCCATTGCACTGCCTCTGACCGAGCAAGGTGATGCTTTCTGAGTATTTCCACTACTCCGTGGTGCTGCAAGAGCTTTGAAAAATAAATCAGGTTCCAATCAAAAGTGCCCAGTGACCCGAGGCTTCCATTATTGTAGGATTATGTCACTCTTTAATCCTTGTTTCAGAGTAATGTGTTTGACACTCAGATGTAAGCATTTCCTCTTGGATCAGCATCTGATCCTCCATGTTTATGTTTCTGCAGCATCCCGTGTACTGTGTAAATGTTGTTGGGACCCAAAACGCTCATAACCTCATCACTGTCTCCACCGATGGCAAAATGTGTTCCTGGAGCCTGGACATGCTCTCCACTCCACAGGTGGGTTTGTTTTCCCCTACACATAAGAGCATCCTGGTTAAAAGAGATACCTCCCTAATGGAATGGAGTTCCTAAAAGCCAAACCCTCACATCCTATAGGAGCTCAAATCAGTGGGTGCACTGAAAGAGTGGGGCCTGTTTTCGGCAGCCTTCTCTGGAAGCCAAAACCCATTTCCTTTACCACACATCATGTAATTACTGTAATACGTTAATCCTTAGGTCAGTTTCAAGTGAAAATGAAATAATCCATTTTAAAGCATAGTAATTATGGAAGTTGGCTGCGGTAGGAATCCTGCTTACCCTACAGCATTGTTAAACAAATGCAGAGCGATCCCTGATGGGAGCTTGCCTTGGAGAAAAAGGTATCCCAGCGAAACAGAAATCCAAGCCCTCGCTCACATCTGTAGCCTAGACAACTGCCTCTTGTGTTTGAAAAATTTGTCCAGCCATCTGTTTTCTCCTCTGGAATGTTTGTTAGGGTGGCTCTTGCCATTCTACACTCAACAAGCGAGAAGTTGAAAATGAAAAAGTCCCAGGGTCTCCAAACTGCTCTGGATGACAGTAATGGGAGCCAAGTGAAGGAGCAGAAGTGGAAGAGACCATGAGGGAGACAACTCCGCGCAACTTTCAGAATATACGTGTGTACACACACACAGAAGACAACACACACACACATGCAAATAGCCACGTCTTTCCACTTTCCTTTGTGGGGGGATAAAGTACTTCACTGTCCACCAGCTAAAAACAGAGCACGGCTTCCTGTTGTAGCCGTTGACAATGTGGGGAAACATCAAGAAAATTGTGTAAGATAACCAGCAGATAATTCTCAGTTTTAACATTCCTTTCTCCTTTCCTGAACTAACAATGCTAGAACGTCTCCATCAGAAGTTTAAAAGATACTGGAAATTTCAGGACACATAAGGAAATGTGGAAACCAAGAAGAACCTCCCAAAAGTCGCCACAACATAGAGATGGAGAGAACAGTAAAACAAAAGTTCTTTTTATCATTTTAGCGTAGGGGGAAGAGCTCTTAAGTTCCTTACCATTTAAGTTCCTCTGCTTTTGCTGATCTTTAACATTTATACAAGTTTAGGGAGTTGTGTGTGGGTACTTTACAGTTTTGTCTTAAATTTCTCAGCAATATGTTGTTTTCTTTTAAAAGCCCTGGAGATTACAAACAGATAGGAGAAAACCCTCTAATTAGGAATTTTTAACTGCCCATTTTGATGATTAAATGTGTGTGTGTGTGTGTGTGTGTGTTTGTGTGTATATGTGCGTGTGTTTAGGTTACAGCCCCTCGCAGGGGGAGCGGCGGGGTCATTTTCGTTAGTTTTAGGGTGCCCACAGACGCCTGTCTCTGGCCAGAGGTGGAAGCATTTCGGTGGTATGGCTGTGGATGGCAGGCAGACAAAGGAGCAGAAGACATTTGCCCTGCTCCTTCTCTGTCCCAAGTGGGTGCCCACGAGGCTGTGCCCTCCCTCTGCTAATGTGGGCAGTGGCACGGTCTATGTTACGGCCGTCACAGCATCGGCTCACTCGGGCACTCCCCGCGGCTGGGTCTCGCAGACGGCGAGCTTGTCACGTGACCACGTGGTCTGCGTGTTCCAGACTGTTCGCATGTGCGTCCGATTTAGAGACTCCGTGGCCGCGATGCCTCGTTTATTTGTTTGCATAAAAGAGACTAAACTTCCAAATATAATGACATGGTCCCTCAGAATTTTTTTTTTTTTTTACTTTAGGTGTCCCAAGCAGGCTTTTGGATGTAAATAACCAGAAGTAGTCAAGAATGTTAGTTACATCTAATTACTCTGCACTGTCCTTAAACTCAACTCAGCAGAATATGTTTTAAAATACACTGGAATTCCCGGTTCTGAAAATCATTTTAGATAAAATAAAGACCCTCATTACTATTTTAAAAACCACCTTGAACTTGTTTTTTGCAGACTTAGCCGCCTACACACCCAATGTCTGCCCTTCATGAATTTGAGTCCCTATTGAAATCTTGTTCTTATGACCAAGTGACAACTCTCTGGTTTTAGCCCATGGAGGACACACACTCCTGCTTTGACAAATGTGCTCCGTACATCTGATATTAATACATGTGTATTCTCGCGAACAATTGATTTTGAAAATGTTTGTAAATACAAGGGTATTGTGTGTTTTATTAAAGCCTGGGGCTGACAAGTGTAACCATTACAGTATTATCTTTAGTTTCTGCACCATTAGTT
>SJYC01150975.1:0-15800 GCA_006408675.1 Madoqua kirkii | reverse complement strand
CTCCGTACATCTGATTTAATACATGTGTATTCTCGCGAACAATTGATTTTGAAAATGTTTGTAAATACAAGGGTATTGTGTGTTTTATTAAAGCCTGGGGCTGACAAGTGTAACCATTACAGTATTATCTTTAGTTTCTGCACCATTAGTTTCAAAATTCTCACCTGTCATCTCTGCCTGAGTTCCGAAGCAACAGCACACGCTGATGAAATCCAGCCGCTGAAACCAGAGATACACAGAAGCTTGAATGTCAGGGGCAGTAAAGCGTGGTTTCTGGCACAGCCGGGGTCTTTTGTAACGCTGTGTGAAAAGCAAACAGACGATTTAGTCAAATGATTTTTCCATGCTATCTTTGGCATGGCAAGGAGTTGACAGAGGAAATGTAACCACGCCGTGTTTTGGTAGGAGAGCATGGAGCTGGTGTACAATAAGTCCAAGCCTGTGGCCGTTACTGGAATGGCTTTCCCGACGGGAGACGTCAATAACTTCGTGGTTGGCAGCGAGGAGGGTACAGTCTACACGGCCTGTCGTCATGGAAGGTGAGTTTCTGTTTTCTTACCCATGACGTGTTCATTTCCAAAAGCTTGCTGGATTGTAACACCTTGCATTATGAGAAAAGCATTTCTGAAGACATGCAAATCACAGCCTCCTGTCTTCACTGTTTTATAGCATCCGTCTGCTCTGGTCTTTAGCCTTTGGAAGGCTTTGATGGTTCACATTGCCTGGAGGGAAAAAGCCTGAACTTCTTAGCATATCAGAGAAGATTCTTGACTGCCCTCACCGCCTGCCCCTCCCCAGCTTCAGCCTTCAGGCTCCAGCCACGCACCCATCCCCACATTGCTGATCCCACTACATATCTGTGAGTTTGTACCTCCAGTTTCTCCAGCTGCACCTGGTATTTCTCTCTTCTTAGCCTGATCAATCTCCCCCGCCCTTATCCTTCAAGAGCCAGCACAAAGGTCCTTCTACGAGCCTCTCCTGACCTCCTTGGATAAAGGAAATCATTTCCTCCTTTATGTTTCCATAGAATTTTCATTCCTTTATTAATTCATTCATTTAAAGGGTATTTCCTGAGAACCTACCTTATGTCAGGCACCATCACTTTATAAGGAATGCAGTAAGGAACAAAACAGACCTGGAATTTGTATTCTGGTTGAGGGTGACTGACAGTAAACTAATAAGTAAATATGTGGTTAGAGAAGATGAGTACTTGGAGAAAATCAAAGGAGAATCAATGGGATAGGAGTACAAGCTGTCAGATGGGTTTGTTTTTTTACTTGTTTTTATATCACTTCTGCATTAGCATTCATCACATTTTTAACTATTCAACCATCTGTCCTTTTTTTTCTGAAATATTTCCATCTCACTATTGATTTCCTGCTTGGTGCTGGGAACATAGTAAGTGAGGAGTTAAAAATTTATATAAGGAAAAAAGAATGAAAATAACTGCATAATATAGAGAGGTGCCTTAGGGCCCTTCCTCCCATTCAGAGGCCAAAATAGTATGAGATACACCGAGATAGAATGAAGATTCAGAATGTAGATAGGTGATACAGACTCTGTCTTGATTGAGAGACTGGCAAATGCTACTAGGAAAATCTCAGGAAAGAAGTGGAATCCAGTAATTTAGACTAGATTTAACGAATGGACTCATATTTTGAGAATTTCACTGTGTTCACCTTGGTGCGCTTTTTCCCTTTCACTTTAGAAGTTCTAATTCAATTGATTTTGCATCTCTTGCACTCATCACAGGCTATTTAGATTGCATGAGGAACCAGGAATTGTTCCGAGTCCTTACTCTAGTGTGTTTGTGATTCGTCGAAGAACCAGGCATCCACAGCTCAGGTGTATGACTCTCCCATTCACACAGTACAAGCTATGAAGTTCCTACTTTGCTGCCCACAGATCCCAGCAGTATTTTCCCTCCTCACATGAGTAAGAGATGACTAGAAAGGTATTCTTTATAATTCCATGCCCAGCAGTCTTACTTCATAGAGTTGTTCCCTCAGTCGTGTCTGACTCTTTGTGTGCTCATGGACTGTAGCCTGCCATACTCTGTGGAATTCTCCAGGTAAGAATGCTGGAGTGGATAGCCATGTCCTCCTCCAGGGAATCTTCCTGACCCAGAGATAGAACCCAGGTATCCTACATTGCAGGTAGACACTTTACTTAGTCTGAGCCACCAAGGAAGCCCTCTCCTCCTTCAGTAGTACCTTCATTATAACTATGCATCAAAGTTTTCCAAAAGCAGAGAAAGATCTGATAAAGTTGTTCATTCTTAGAAATGTTCACTCTCCAACTACTCTCAGCAAAGGGCATTGCTAGACCTTGCCAGGCATGCAGACATCATTTAAGCCTGTTCCTGTCTTCAAGAAACTGATGATGGTGGGAAAGGTAAACACATAAACACCTGCAAGGCAGGTGGAATGTCGTAAATGGAAGGAGAGAAGCACAGAATGCACAGTGGACCAAACAAAGGTTCACAGGTTTATCTACATATTAGAATCTGCAGGACACAGGTTCAGTTCCCTTAACCCAGGGCCTTAGTTATCTGTGAGGGCTCTAGAACATGTTCATTGATAACTTTTCAGATTTGTGTGTGTGTGTGTGTGTGTGTTTAATTCTTTAATGTGAGTAACTTTTCCTGATGGATGTTTTTGTTCGGTGGCTCTTTTCCTTTTCAAGCACAATCAGAAGATGCACTGTTCAAAAGGAGGGGACCTAAGGGGCTTCCCAGGTGGCACTAGTGGTAAAGAACCTGCCTGCTGATGATGTAAGAGATGTGGGTCCGATCCCTGGGTTGGGAAGATCCCCTGGAGAAGGGCATGGCAACCTTCTCTAGTATTCTTGCCTGGAGAATCCCATGGACAAGGGGGCCTGGCGGGCTATAGTCCGTAGGGTCTGAAAGAATCAGACAGGACTGAAGCAACTTAGCATGCATGCAAGCTACAAACCACAAGTCATTTTACAATAAGCTTGATTTTGCTTTTTACATTGGTCCATCCATCTGAAATATAAAACACAGATCTTAGTAAAGTTATAATGTCACAGGCATTTGGCTTCATAGTAATCTTAAATGGGTCATTTTGGGCTACAGAGGAGAGGTGTGAAATTTCTATTTTTCATGTAACATGGAAAAGGTGCAAATCCACTTCCATAAATCAAATAAGGTCCTCATTTTGCACCCTATAAACCCTTTCAGGATGCTGTTAAGGGCAAGTGGAATCTCACCTGGGGCCACTTCAAAGATCAGTTCCTCAAGTTCTCTAGAACGAACGTAAATGATCACATGTAGAAGTGCTGTTGGCAGTTTTACCAGGCATAATTTTTGAGTGCTTGTTACACTGCAGCACTTGGCTAGTGATTTCAAATTTTGCTCAACACACTGACATTTACTGGTGCCCCAGAAGCTCACATGTTTTGATAACTTAATTCATTTTCACTCTTTGTGATGCAATATTTAGAAGCCACAACCCCTCTGTATTTGTCATATTTATAACCTTGTGTATACTTATGTATGCTTATTTTGTATAACCAAAATACAGCATTTTGATATATTTTCTAATTGGGTGTTATTGCATGCAGACTGTTGTATAATAATGGGTGATAGAAACAATCCCAGCTTAGTTAAAGAAATGACATATATCTGTGGATAACTTTCAAACTGTGTATCACCATTTCTCAAATGTGCTTCTCTTGGGGTGAAAGGCAGGAGTTTGTCTCTTTCTTTGCTGTTTTGTTCAACAAGTGTTTATTGAACACTTACTACACTATGCAACAAGAAAAACAAGGCACCAGCCCTTACAGAGTTTACATTTAGTGGATTTGTAAATTACTCTCCTCCTTTCAGTAAAAACATAATTTCCTCTGTATTACATTTAAGTTATTTTGCCTATGATTTTTGTGACAACAAGAGTTTCCACAATGTTTTACATTTTCAAGAGTGTCGACCTAATTTAAGAAATTGTCTTGAGGGACTTCCCTGGAGGTCCAATGGTTAAGGCTTTGTCTTCCAATGCAAGGGGTGTGGGTTTGATCCCCGGTGGAGGAGCTAGGTTCTCAAATGCCTGTGACCAAAAAACCAAAACAGAAAAAAAAAAAAAACCAGAAACAATGTTGTAACCAATTCAATAAACACTTTAAAAATGGCCCACATGAAAAATAATAATAATAAACTTACAATAATAAACTTCGTAGAAAAAACATTTTATTGAAAGGATAAATACATGTCCTCAAGGATATGTGAAGTTTTATAGCCAAAGTGAAAGTGAAGTTGCTCAGTCGTGTCTGACTCTGCAACCCCATGGGCTGTATCCTACCATGCTCCTCCATCCATGGAATCTTCCAAGCAAGAGTACTGGAGTGAGTTGCCGTTTCCGTCTCCAGGGGATCTTCCTGACCCAGGGATCGAACCCAGGTCTTAAGTCTTCTCTAAAAGGAGTTAACATGGAAGTTGTGCCAAATGTCATCACAAGAATAGAATCATCTTATTATAACTATGAACGCTCTGGGATCTGAGTATATAGTTGTCCCCTGGTATCTGAATCCATGGGGAATTGGTTCCAGGAGCACTTGCAGGTACCAAAACCTAAGGACGTTCAAGTCCCATCTAAAAACGGCACGGCATAGCTGCCCCTCCATATCACAGGCATCAGTGGATGTGGATGGTTGACTGTGTGTGTTTTCCATCAAAGTATCAATAGCTTCATCAGCAGTGATGGGCTTTGAAATACTCCTAAAAAGGATTAAGTTGATGTTCAATTCTGAAGATTAAAAAGATGTTATTGGGGACTTCCCTGGTGGTCCAGTGGCTAAGACTCTGTGCTCCCAATGCAGGGGACCTAGGTTCAATCCCTGGTCAGGGAACTAGATCCCACATGCTGCAACTAAGAGTTTGCATACCACAGCTAAGACTCAGCATAGCCAAATAAATAAATAAATGTTATTGTTCCGTGTTGTTTAAAATCACTGAGAGCAGGATAGCATTTATTTCTCTCGACGTAACTGTGACAGTGAGTTTTATGTCTGGTGGTTTATGGCTGTGCTAAATTATGGAGAAGTAATCGTGCAGAGACAAACCTGTTTTGTTTTGTTTTTCCTTAAAAGAAGTCACTGATTTGTGAAGGTCACTGAAACTCTTGTCATGTGTGGTCTTCTTGCAGCAAAGCTGGCATCGGGGAAGTCTTCGAAGGCCACCAAGGGCCAGTGACAGGAATTAACTGCCACATGGCAGTGGGCCCAATCGACTTCTCACACCTGTTTGTCACATCGTCATTTGACTGGACTGTCAAACTGTGGACTACAAAGGTGAGCACACCTTGATCTACTTTCCCAGGTTGCACCTAGGCAAGAGGACAGTGTTGTCCCCCGCAAGGAATTGTTGGGAGCCTGAGGTCTCTTCTAGGAGACCTGACGTTGGGAATTCATACAACTTTCTAGTGAACCCCAACCTGCGTGTGAGCTAGTTAAGGCTCTCTTTCTCAATCCATTTAATTTAGTTTAACATATATAAGTAATATATGTTACTGGAGAATGCTCTCATTGTAAAAATTCAGACAATGCAAATAATGATAAAACAAGTCCTTCTTCACCAACACTAAGCCTGCCACGGCATCCCCTTCACTGACTTTGATCCTAGCCTTCTCCCCAGATGTGTACCCCCTGTTATCACTTCAGTTTTGAGTATCCAGAGCTTTGCAGTGGTTATATACATCTGTATCTATGGAAATACAGGACTTGAGACGGGTTTCTTGGGTTTGGAGGTTGGGATTTTAGGGACTTTTTGAGTTTTGGTGGTTTTCAAACGAGTAAATGGCACTGTCTTATTGTATTTTTAAAAAATATTTATTTATTTATGACTGCGCTGGTCTTTATTGCTTTGCATGGGCTTTCTGTAATTGCTGTGAGTGGGGGCTCCTCTTTATAGAGGTACACGGGCTTCTTATTTCGGTGTCTTTTGTTGCAGAGCACAGTCTCTAGGCATGTGGGCTTCAGTAGCTGTGGCGCACGCGCCCTAGAGCGCAGGCTCAGGAGTGTGGCTGTGGGCTCACATGCCCCAGGGCATGTAGGATCTTCCTGGATGAGGGATGAACCATTGTCAGCTGCTCTGGCAGGCAGATTCTTATCCACTGTGCCACCAGGGTAGTCCTCTGATTTGTACTTTTCAAAGTAATTCTGATCATGTTTGGGAGCAAGAAGAACTAGGAAAGGCCACCTACAAGAAAGGGGCAGGAGTCCAGGGAAGAAATAACAGTGGCCTAGATCTGGAATTTGAAATGGCGAAGAATAGATGGATTCAAGAATCATTTATGAGGAAAACGTCACAGAATTTGGTGATTGATTTGATTCAAGGAAGGTGAGAGAGAGTTAGCCGAAAAGAGCCCAGGTTTAAGACTGGGGCAGCTGGAGATCTGGGGTGGCATTCATTGTGCTGAGCAATGCCCAAAGAAGGGCGTGATGGTAAGGGGCAACATAAACATGATTTATGGTGCCTGGGAGGCACAGTTCATAGCCTTCACTATGCAGTCTGAGAATTGAGACAGAAGAAGAGGGAGAGTTTGGGACTGCAGATATGGACTTAATTGCAACAAGAATAACAATGATTATTAAGTCCAAGGAGTGGATCGTAAAAGAAATGCTGAAACATAATGCAGAGAAAGAAAATATTTAGGAAATAGGAGTTGTGGAAGTATAAAAGGAGATTAAAAATTAACAACCCAAGAAATGGGAAAAAACAGAATTGTTTGCAAATGGGGCTTCCAGGATATTAATGAAAAGAGACCGTATCAAGAGGACAGAGTTGCCTCTTAACTGCGTGAAAAATAACCACACTTAGAAATTCACACTAAAACCGAGTTGAGAAACCTTTTTTCAACTATGAGATTGACATAAATCCAGAAGATAGCATTCTCTGTGGTGAGACTGAAAGAAAACAACCATTCTCCTACAATGTCATTGGACATGCAAATAGTACAACACTAGGGAGGGGAATTTGGCAATATCTAAAAATAATGATACATATTTGCTCATTGATAGAGCAGTTCCCAGTTCTAGGATTCTAATGCCAAAGATATACTAGCAATAAGTGAGAAAAAGACTTACACAGAGAGATTTCTTGATAGAGAAAGACTACTTTGAATTGCAGAACACTGGGGAAAACCCAAAAGCCCATCAGTAGAACACTGAACAAATCAAAAGTACGGCATGTCCACATGAGGGAGTACTATTCAGACAGAAAGAAATGACGATGCTCTTGTACTCTTATGAAGTGATCTCTAGGATGTATTTTTTAAATGAGAAAAGCAAGGTGGAGAAACATGTAAACAGTTTGTTGTCATCATTTACTATTTACTTAGACGTTTTTTAAATTTAATTTTTGTTTTATAGTTGATTTGCAGTGTTGTGTTAATGTTAGGAGTCCAGTAAAGTGATTCAGTTCCTTTTCAGGTTGTTTTCCCATATAGTTTATTATAGGATGCTGAGTAGAGCTCCCTGGGCTATACAGTAGTGTGTGCGTGTCAGTCTCGATCTCCTGATATATCCCTCCCCTGACTTTTCCCCTTCGGTAACCGTAAGTTGGCTTTTGAAGTCTGTGAGTCTGTTTCTGTATTGTAAATAGGTCTGTGTGTATCATTGTTTTAGATTCCACATATAAGTGATATCATGTGATGTTTGTATTTCTGTCTGATTACTTCACTTAGTGTAAGAATCTCTAGGTGTGCTGCAAATGGTAGTATTCTTTGTTATGACTAATATTCCATTGTGTATTATGTACCACATCTTCTTTATCCTCTCTCTGTCTGTGGACATTTATATCACTTCTATGTTCAGCTATTGTAAATAGTACTGCAGGGAACACTAGAGTATATGTATCTTAAAAAAAATTTTTTTTTGGAGTATAGTTGATTTACAGTGTTGTGTTAGTTTCAGATGTACAGCAAAGTGAATCAGTTATTCATACACATATAGCCATACTTTTTTTAAGATTATTTTCCCATATAGGTCATTGCAGAGTATTCAGTATAGTTCCCCGTGCGAACAGTAGATTCTTATTATTATCTATTTTATATATAGTAGTTATAGTAGTAATGTATTTATATTACATATGTAACATTACATATATATGTAATATAGATAGAATGTGACATTTGTATATGCAAATCCCAATCTCCCAATTTATCCCTCCCGTACTTATGCCCTGGTAACTATAAGTTTGTGTTCTCCATCTGACTCTACTTTTGTTTTGTAAAAAGTTCATTTTACCCCCTTCCTTTTTTAGATTCCACATATTAGTGACATGTGCTATTTGTCTTTCTGTGTCTGACTTGCTTCGCTCAGTACCACAATATCTAAGTCCATCCATGTTGCTGCAAATGGTATTATTTCACTCTTTTTTAATGCTGAGTAATATTCTGTTGTATATATGTACCACATCTTCCTTATCCATTCCTCTGTTGATGGACGTTTAGGTTGCTTCCATGTCTTGCCTATTATAAACAGTGCTGTTTATAAACATGGGGTGTATGTATCTTTTCTAATTATGGTTTCATTCCAATATATGCCCGAGTGGGATTGCTGGATCATATGGTGACTCTATTTTTAGCTGTTTAAGAAACCTCCATACTGTGCTTTATAATGGTTGTACCAATTTACATCCCACCAATAGCATAGGAGAGTTCCCTTTTCTCCAAACCCTCTCCAACATTTATTGTTTGTAGACTTTTTGATGATAGGCATTCTGACTAGCATGAGGTGGTATGTCATTGTAGTTTTGATTTGCATTTCTCTAAGGGTTAGCACTGTTGAGCATCTTTTCATATGCTTTCGGGACATCTGTTTATCTTCTTGGGAGAAATGTCCCTTTATATCTTTGGCCCATTTCTTGATTGGGTTGTTTGTTTGTTTTTATTCTGAGCTGCATGAGCTGTTTATATATTTGGAGGATTATTCCCTTGTTGATTGCATCATTTGCAAATAATTTTCTTCCATTCTGTGGATTGTCATTTGGTTTTGTTTATAGTTTCCTTTGTGGTGCAAAAGCTTTTAAGTTTAATTTGGTCCCACTAGTTTATTTTTGGTTTTATTTTCATTACTCTTGGAGGTGGATCCAAAAAGATATTGCTATGATTTATGTCAATGTTCTGCCTATATCTTCCTCTGAGGGGAGCTTATTTTGTGTATGGTGTTAAAGAATGTTCTAATTTCATTCTTTTACATGTACTGGACATGTAGTCAACTTTATTCAACAGCACTAGTTGAAGAAACTGCCTTTTCTGCATTGTATATTCTTGCCTCCTTTGTCAAAGATAAGGTGCCCGTAGGTGCATGGGTTTATCTCTAGGCTTTCTGTCCTGTTCCATTGATCCATATTTTTGTTTTTGTACCAATTTCATACTGTTTTGATGACTGTGGCTTTGAGGTATAGTGTGAAGTCAGGGAGCCTGCTTCCTCCAGCTCCGTTTTTCTTTCTCAGGTTTACTTTGGCTATTCAGGGTCTTGTGTGTTTCCCTACAAATGTAAAAATGTTTTTGTCTAGTTCTATGAAAAATACCATTGGTAATTTAATAGGAATTGCATTGAACCTGTAAATTGCCTTCAGTAGTATATTCATTTTGACAGCATTGATTCTTCTAATTCAAGAACATGGTATATATCTTTCCATCTGTTTGTATCATCTTTGATTTTTCTCATCAACCTCTTATAGTTTTCAAAGTACAGGTCGTCTTCTCCTTATGTAGATTCGTTCCTAGGTATTTTATCCTTTTTGGTGCCATGGTAAATGGGATTGTTGCCTTAATTTCTCCTGGTGATCTTTCATTGTTAGTGTGTAGAAATGCATGAGATTTCTGTGTATTCATTTTGTATCCTGCAACTTTACCAAGTTCATTGATGAGTTTTAGTAGTTCTCTGGTAGCATCTTTAGGATTTTCTTTTTTTAATTAAGTTATTTAATTGGAGGCTAATTACTTCACAATACTGTGGTGGCTTCTGCCATACGTGGACATGAATCAGCCACAGGTGTACGTGTCCCTCATCCTGAACTATATGTAGTATCATGTCATCTGCAAACAATGACAGTTTTACTACTTTTTTTTTCAACTTGAATGCTTTCTATTACTTTTTCTCCTCTGATTGCTGTGATTAGAGCTTCCAAACCTATGTTGAATAAAAGTGGCAAGAGTGGACATTCTTGTCTTGTTCCTAGTCCAAAGTAAATGCTTTCAGCATTTCCTCATAGAGTGTGGTGTTAGCTGTGGATTTGTCATATAGGGCTTTTATTATGTTGACATAGGTCCCTTCTATGTGCACCTTTTAGAGAGTTTTTTATCATAAGTGGATGCTGAATTTTGTCAAAAGTTTTCTTCTGCATCTGTTGAGATGATCGCATGGTTTTTATTCTTCAGTTTGTTACTGTAATGTATCACACTGATTTGTAGATACTGAAAAATTCTTGCATCCCTAGATAAATCCCGCTTGATCAAAGTGTATGATCCTTTTAATGTAGGAATTATGTTTGCTAGTATTGTGTTGAGGATTTTTGCACCAGAAGGCAATGGCAACCCACTCCAGTACTCTTGCCTGGAAAAATCCCATGGACGGAGGAGCCTGGTGGGCTGTAGTCCATGGTGTCGCTAAGTCGGACATGACTGAGCGACTTCACTTTCACTTTTCACCTTCATGCATTGGAGAAGGAAATGGCAACCCACTCCAGTGTTCTTGCCTGGAGGATCCCAGGAATGGGGGAGCCTGGTGGGCTGCCGTCTATGGGGTCACACAGAGTCAGACACAACTGAAGTGACTTAGCAATCATCAGTGATAGTAGCCTGCAGTTTTCTTTTTTTATGATATTTTTATCTGGGTTTGGTGTCAGGGTGCTACTTCATAGAATTAGTCTGGGAGCGTTCCTTCCTCTGCAATTTTTTTGGAATAGTTTCAGAAGTATAGATGCTACCTCTTCTCTAACTGTGGGTTTCCCCAGTGACTCAGTGGTAAAAAAAAATCTGCATGCAGTACAGGAGACACTGCATTGAGACACAGGTTAGATCCTTGGGCGAGGAAGATCCCTTGGAGGAGAAAATGGTAACCCACTCCAGTATTCTTGCTGGAAGAATGCTATGGACAGAGGAACCTGGTGGACTTTAGCCCCTGGGGTCACAAAGAGTCAGACATGACTGAGCGTATGTGCACACACTTCTCTCAGTGTTTGATAGAATTTTCCTATGAAGCCGTTTGGCCCTGGGCTTGTGTTTGTTGGGAGTTTTTAAATCATAGTTTCACTCTCAGTGCTTGTGATTGTTCTGTTAATCTTTTCTGTGTCTTCCTGGTTCAGTATTTGTAGATTGTATCTTTCTAAGAATTTTCTAGGTTGTCCATTTTATTGGTATAGAGTTGCTTGGAGTAGTCTTTTATGATCAATTACATTTCTGTGATGTCAGTTGTAACTTTTTTATTTCTAGTGGTGTTCATTTGAGCCCTCTTTTTCTTGTTGAGTCTAGCTAAAGACCTATCAATTTTGTTTCTCTTTTCAGAGAACCAGCTGTTACTTTCATTGAGTTTTTTTCTATTGTTTTCTTTATTTCATTTATTTATGTTCTGATCTTTGATTTCTTTCCTTATCCTAGCTTTGTACTTTATTCTTTTTCTAGTGGCTTTGGGTGTAAGGTTTGGCTGTTTATTGGGGATTTCCACTTTGATTTCCTCAGTGATGCATTAGCTGTTTCATAGCATATTGCTTAGCCTCTGTGTGTGTATGGCTTTTGCAACTTTTTTCCTTATAGTTGATTTCTAATGTCATATCATTCCTGTCAGAAAAGATGTTCGATGTGTTTTCAGTGTTTTTTTTTACATTTATCAAGGCTTGCTTTATGACCCAGCATGTGACCTATCCCCGAGAATGTTTCACATGCACTTGAGAAGAATGTGTATTCTGCTGCTTTTGGATGGAATGCTCTATAAATATCGGGTTAAGTCCAGCTGGTCTGATGTTTCATTTAAGGCTTGTGTTTCCTCATTAGTTTTCTGTCTGGATGATCTGTCCATTGTTGTAAGTGGGGTGTTAAAGTCCCCCACTGTTACTGTGTTACTGTCTATTATCCCTTTAGTGTCTAATGGTGCTCGTCTCATGTACTGAGGTGCTTCTTTGTTGGGTGCATAAATATTTACAATTGTTACATCTTATTGGATTGATCCCTTGATGACTATGTAGTGTCCTTCCTTGTCTCTTGTAATAGTCTGTTTTGAAGTCTATATTGTCTGTTACGATACTTGATTTCCATTTGCATGGAATATCTTTCTCCATCCCCTCAGCTTCAGTCTGTATGTGTTCCTAGGTCTGAAGTGAGTCTCTTGTAGACAGCATATGTACTGGTTCTGTTTTTGTATCTATTCAGCAAGTTTCTGTCTTTTAATTGGAGCATTTCATTCATTTTCATTTAAAGTAAGTATTGATGTATATGTTTATATTTGCATTTCCTTAAATGTTTTGGGTTTGTTTTTGTAGGTCTTTTTTCTTTCTTTCCTCTTTTGTTCTCTTTTGTGATTTGATGAGTATCTTGAGTACTGTGTTTGGATTGCTTTTTTATTTTTTATGTATATATCTATTATATATTTTTGACTTATGGTTACCATAAGGTTTTGATATAGCAATCTGTATGTATCCAAGGTTGTTTTATGTTCATTCAGTTCAGTTCAGTCACTCAGTTGTGTCTGACTCTTTGCAACCCCATGAATCACAGCACGCCAGGCCTCCCTGTCCATCACCAACTCCCAGAGTTCACTCAAACTCATGTCCATTGAGTTGGTGATGCCATCCAGCCATCTCATCCTCTGTCGTCCCCTTTTCCTCCTGCCCCCAATCCCTCCCAGCATCAGTCTTTTCCAGTGAGTCAACTCTTCGCAGGAGGTGGCCAGAGTATTGGAGTTTCAGCTTCAGCATCAGTCCCTCCAGTGAACACCCTAGACTGATATCCTTTAGGATGGACTGATTGGATCTCCTTGCAGTCCAAGGGACTCTCAAGAGTCTTCTCCAACACCACAGTTCACTGGTCTCTTCATTTCAAATGCATTTCAAATATTCCACATTTGTATTCCCCTCTTCTCATGATTGCTGGTTTTGTATATTTGTGTGTGAATGATTCCCTACTTTTATTGTATATTTACCCTAACCAGTGACCTTTTCTGTTAGTAATTTTCCTCTTGTTGTGGCTTTTTCTTTTCCTCCTAGAAAAGTTCTTTTATCACTTGTTACAAAGCTGGTCCAGTGGTGCTAGAGTCTCGTACCTTTTGCTTGTCTGTAGAGCGGTTGATTTCTCCATCAGATCTGAATGAGAGCCTCGTTAGGGAGAGTATTCTTGGTTGTAGGTTCTTCCCTTTTATCACTTGTAATATGGCATGTCCCTCCCTTCTGGCCTGCAGAGTTTCTGCTGATAAATCAGCTGACAATCTTATGGGAGTTCCTTTGCATGTTATTTGTTGCTTTTATTATTTATCTTTAATTTTTGTCAGTTTGAGTACTGATTTTCTCAGCATGCTTCCCTGCATGGGCCTCTGCAATGTCTGGATCTGGGTGCCTGTTTCTTTTTTGTGTTAGGAAAGTTTTCAGCTAGTGTCTCCTCAAATATTTTCTCAGATACTTTCTCTCTTTTACTTTTGGGTCCCCTGTAATGCAAATATCGGTACATTTAGTGCTGCCTCAGAGGCCTCTCAGATGGTCTCATTTCTTTTAGTTCGTTTTTCTTTATTCTGTTCTGTAGTGATTCCCTCAGTGTGTTCTCCAGGTCATTTATTCGTTCTGCCTCATTTATTCTGCGATTATTCCTTCTAGTGTTATTGTATTGTTCTCCTCTGTTCGTTCTTTAAAGCTTCTGTTGTTGTTGAGTGACTAAGTCACGTCCAGTTCTTTGCCACCCCATGGACTGCAGCACACCAGGCTTCCCCATCCTTCACTATCTTCTGGAGTTTGCTCAAACTCGTGTCCATTGAGTAGGTTGTGCTATGTGAGCATCTCAACCCCTGCCACCCCTTTCTCTTCTTGCCCTCTATCTTTCCCAGCATCAGGGTCTTTTCCAAAGAGTTGGCTCTTTGCGGCAGGTGGCCAAAGTATTGGAGCTTAAGCTTCAGCATCCATCCTTCCAATGAATATTCAGAGCTGATTTCCTTTAGGATTCACAGATTTGATCTCCTTGCAGTCCAGGGGACTCTCAAGAGTCTTCTCCAGCACCGCAGTTTGAAAGCATCAATTCTTTGGCTCTTTATTGAACATTTCTTATATCCTCTTGGTCTGTGTCTCCAATCTGTTTCCAATATCTTGGATCATCTTTACTATCATTACTCTGAATTCGTTTTCAGGAAATTGCATATCTCCACTTCACTTAATTGTTCTTTATTTTCTTCCTTCCTCTGCAGCCTATTTCTCGGCTGTCTCCTTTTACCTAACTTTCTGTATTTGTGGCCTCTGTTGCTCAGGCTTTAGGGTTGTAGTCCTTCTTGCTTCCGGTGTTTCCCACCTCCCTTGTGGGTGAGCTTGGTTTAGGGGCCTGTGCAGGCTTCCTGGTGGGAGGGGCTGGTGCCTGCTCAGGAGTAGGTGGAGCTGAGACTTATCCCTCTGTGGGTAGGACCATGTCAAAGAGTGTGTTTGTAGGGGCTGCTGGCGCAGATGGCTTTGGGCAGCCTGTCTGCTCACGGTGGTACTGTGTTCTCCCTCTGTTGGTTGTTTGGCCTGCGGCATGCCGGCACTGGAACCTGTGCCTGTTGAGTGGGGCCGGTTCTCGGCGCCCAAGTGGTGATCTCTGGGAGAGCTCACACAAATGAATGTTCCCTGGATCCTCTGGCGCCAGTGTCACTTCCCCCTCAGCGAGCCACAGCTGACTTCTGCCTCCCCTGTAAATCCTCCACGACCCATAGTTAGGTCTTGCCCAGGCTTCTGTGGCATCACTGGTTTGTCCAGGTTTTCTGGTGCACATGGAATCTTGTGTGTGCCCTTCAAGAGCGGGGGCTCTGTCTGCGCCAGTCCCGCGGAGTTCTTGTACTCGAGGCCTGCTGGCCTGCAAGGTCAAATGCTCTGGGAGCTCCTCGTCTCGGTTCCAAACCCCCAGGCTGGGGATGGGGCTCAGAACTCTTATTCCTGTGGGAGAACCACTGCAATGTAATTGTTTTCCAGCCAGTGGTAAAAAAAATCTGCTCGTCAGTGCAGGAGACATAAGACCCGTGGGTTCAGTGCCTGGGTTGGGAAGATCCTCTGGAGGAGGGCATGGCAGTCTACTCCAGTACTCTTGCCTGGAGAATCCTATGGACAGGGGAGCCTGGCAGGCTATGGTCCATAGGATCACAAGGAGCTGGACACCACTGAAGCAACTTAGCACACACTTGCTACATATGGGGCTTGATCATACTGCGAAAGACACCTCCTACCATCTGTCTTTGGGTGCAGAATATCTCTTTTGGTAAGTTCAAGTCTTTTTTGTTGATAGTTGTTCAGCAGTCAATTGTGATTCTGGTGTTTTCATGAGAGGAGTCGAGCTCAAGTTCTTCGCTCAAGTCCCTCTACTCTGCCTTCTTGTCTCATCTCCTAAATTAAATGTCTACTTAAACATTTTGAAAAGTTTGAAAGATGAACCACACACACAGAAATTATTGTTTATAGAGAGGCTGAAGGCTTAAAGGAACAGCCGTTCTTCCTTGAATATACCTTGGTAGTACATTTGGCTTGAGAACCATGTAAATATTATTTTACATAGTAATAAATTTCACAATTGGTTCCTTTACATTGAAGTAACATGAAATCAACTTTAGTGTGGTTCAAA
>SJYC01150972.1:0-19204 GCA_006408675.1 Madoqua kirkii | reverse complement strand
TAAAGCTCAACATTCAGAAAACGAAGATCATGGCATCTGGTCCTATCACTTCATGGGAAATAGATGGGGAAACAGTGGAAACAGTGTCAGATTTATTTTTGGGGGCTCCAAAATCACTGCAGATGATGACTACAGCCATGAAATTAGAAGACGCTTACTCCTTGGAAGAAAAGTTATGACCAACCTAGATAGCATATTCAAAAGCAGAGGCATTACTTTGCCAACAAAGGTCCGTCTAGTCAAGGCTATGGTTTTTCCAGTAGTCATGTATGGATGTGCGAGTTGGACTGTGAAGAAAGCTGAGCGCCAAAGAATTGATGCTTTTGAACTGTGGTGTTGGAGAAGACTCCTGAGAGTCCCTTGGACTGCAAGGAGATTCAGTCAGTCCATTCTGAAGGAGATCAGCCCTGGGTGTTGTTTGGAAGGGATGATGCTAAAGCTGAAACTCCAGTACTTTGGCCACCTCATGCGAAGCGCTGACTCATTGGAAAAGACTCTGATGCTGGGAGGGATTGGGGGCAGGAGGAGAAGGGGACGACAGAGGATGAGATGGCTGGATGGCATCACCAACTCGATGGACAGAAGTCTGAGTGAACTCCGGGAATTGGTGATGGACAGGGAGGCCTGATGTGCTGTGATTCATGGGGTCGCAAAGAGTTGGACACGACTGAGCGACTGAACTGAATAGTCCATATATTATGTACCACGTCTTCTTTATCCGGTTCTCCTTCGATGGACATTAAGGTGGCTTCCACGTCCTGGCTATTGTAAACAGTGCTGCCATGAACGTTGGGGTGCACGTGTCTTTTCAAATTATACCCAGTTTCCTCTGGATATATATCTAGAGGGATTGGCAACTCTGCTTTTAGTTTTTTAAAGAAACTCTATAGTGACTCTGCCAATTTACCTTCCTACCAAGTATTGGAGGATTCCCTTTTCTTCATACCCTCCCTAGCATGTATTGTTTGTAGATTTTTTGATGATGTCCATTCTGACTGGGGTAAACTGATACTTCACAGTGCTTTTTATTTGCATTTCTCTAAAAATTAGTGACATTGAGCATCTTTTCACGTGCCTCTTGGCCATCTGTATGTCTTCTTTGAAGAAATGTGTATTTAGATCTTATGCCCGCTTTTTGACTGGGTTGCTTTTTTTTTTTTTGATAATGAGTTCTATGGACTATCTGTGTATTTTGCATATTAATCGCTTGTCTGTCACTTCATTTGCAAATATTTTTTTCCCATTCTATGAGGTGTCTTTTTGTTTTGTTGATGGTTTCCTTTGCTGTGCAAAAGCTTTTACATTTAACTAGGTCCCATTTGTTTATTTTTGTTTTTTTTTTCACTAGAAGGTAGATCTAAAAAGATTGCTGCAAGCTATGTCAGAGAGTATTCAGCCTATGTTTTTCTTTAGAGTTTGATAGTGTCCAGTCTTACCTTTAGGTCTTTAATCCATTTCGAGTGCTGTCTCCTGGAGTTTGCTCAGATTTATGTTCCATTGAGTCGGTAATGCTGTCCAGCCATCTCCTCATCTGTCGCCCTCTTCTCCTCCTGCCCTCAGTCTTTCCCAGCATCAGGGTCTTTTCCAATGAGTGGGCTCTTCGCATCAGGTGGCAAAAGTATTGCAGCTTCCGCTTGAGCATCAGGCCTTCCAGTGAATATTCAGGATTGATTTCCTTTAGGATAGACTGATTCTTAGCACCATTTATTAAAGAAAGATATATTTAAATATAACCACACAAGAGTCATGACAGCCACAGACAGAGCACCTAAGAAGACAGAAATCTGGGGGGCTTGGAGGAGGAGAAATCGGGTAGGGGGTGTAGGGGTCCAAGAAGGGATTGCTCAGGTCAGCAGGCCTTCATAGGGATCTCCGGATTGGTTTACCAGGAAGAGAGAGAATCCTTTTTTTCTTAAGTGGTAGGAAGCAGCAGTGTGAACCCAAGCTTGAAGGCCAGAAGGGGTCCAGTGTGCAGAGGGGATTGTGAATGCAGCCAACTGGCTAGAGCAGAGGGTTTTGATTAGGGGGTGAGGAGTGGGCGGGGGGTGCATTTGGAACACGTGGTTCATTTCAGCGCTGATCTGCCCCAGGGGGATCAGTTGGTGGTATTCATATCCCAGGACTGTCTTGCTGGAGCCCTGGCTCTGGCTGTGTGGCGCGGAGGTACTTTCTCAATGCAGCTATTTGTACTGAGCCTGTCACTAGCTCAGCAGGAGGTAAAAATCACTTGACCGTCTCCCCTGGATCTCACCCATCCAGAGCCTGAGAGAGTGGGGGTGTCAGAGTGGGTGGGCGCCGGGGAGAGGGCGTGCTTAAGAGCTAAGCATTCAGTGAAGGAGAGTAACGGGCACTGAGAGACTTGCCCACAGGCCAGAGCCAACTCTTCGCATCAGGTGGCAAAAGTATTGCAGCTTCCGCTTGAGCATCAGGCCTTCCAGTGAATATTCAGGATTGATTTCCTTTAGGATGGACTGATTCTTAGCACCATTTATTAAAGAAAGATATATTTAAATATAACCACACAAGAGTCATGACAGCCACAGACAGAGCACCTAAGAAGACAGAAATCTGGGGGGCTTGGAGGAGGAGAAATCGGGTAGGGGGTGTAGGGGTCCAAGAAGGGATTGCTCAGGTCAGCAGGCCTTCATAGGGATCTCCGGATTGGTTTACCAGGAAGAGAGAGAATCCTTTTTTTCTTAAGTGGTAGGAAGCAGCAGTGTGAACCCAAGCTTGAAGGCCAGAAGGGGTCCAGTGTGCAGAGGGGATTGTGAATGCAGCCAACTGGCTAGAGCAGAGGGTTTTGATTAGGGGGTGAGGAGTGGGCGGGGGGTGCATTTGGAACACGTGGTTCATTTCAGCGCTGATCTGCCCCAGGGGGATCAGTTGGTGGTATTCATATCCCAGGACTGTCTTGCTGGAGCCCTGGCTCTGGCTGTGTGGCGCGGAGGTACTTTCTCAATGCAGCTATTTGTACTGAGCCTGTCACTAGCTCAGCAGGAGGTAAAAATCACTTGACCGTCTCCCCTGGATCTCACCCATCCAGAGCCTGAGAGAGTGGGGGTGTCAGAGTGGGTGGGCGCCGGGGAGAGGGCGTGCTTAAGAGCTAAGCATTCAGTGAAGGAGAGTAACGGGCACTGAGAGACTTGCCCACAGGCCAGAGCCACCCAGGCCAGGCAGACGGGCCCCCGCCGTGGGGCCCCCCGTGCCTGCACGCTCCTCACGGTTGGCCTTCCACTTTCACCGTATTTGATTCTATATGGAAATCTCTCTCTCACTCTTTCTCGATCTCATTTTTTGCATGCACACACACACATACACATAATTATTACCCAAAAAATCACTTAGAATTTATTTAAGCTCTCAGCTATAAGATCCTTCTCCTGAACAAAAAGCTACAAGTGAGTGCATTTCTGTTTGTTCCCTGTTACAGGAACCGCTCGCCATTTGCAGTACCTATTAAACCCATTCGACTTCTAAAGGCGAGAACGATAACATTTTGGATTTCATTTTTGTTTGTCCTCTGAGAGTCTTGAGTTTGGGCCAGAAACCCAGGCCCTGAATGAATGTGCTTCAGACCTCACTTTTTGTCATGAGGCCAAGTGGACTTGGGAGAGAGGGTGGAGCCGTCTGTTCAGACATGATTCTTAGTTTTGCCCTTTGCCTCTGGAGCCAGGGCCCTGGCCCACATCCAGCCGCACGATGGGAAGATTATGGTATTTTCTAGGTAATTTTGAGGAGCACAAACCCAAAGTAAAGTCAGGTGGTTTCAAGCCTGCACTGAATTTTTCATGTTAAGGATTTGTCCTGATTTGGGTTTTCAGCAGAGCTATATTTTGAATGATGAAGGGTGCTGTATTCTTCTGGAGACAGGCATGTTTTGGTTGTTTGCTAATGACCTCTGGTTTTGCTTATGGGGAGTTTTGTTAACAAATGGAAATGTAGCAAAATAAAACACTCTCTTCCATACTTGCTTTTTTTCCCCCCACTTCCTTTTTCTCCTTTCTTTAAACAATGGGAACCCTTGCAATACACTGTCAAAACCAGGCTATAGATATTAGTTATTGTAGCATCATTAATACTGTGTAAAAATAAATTAGTCACTTTGGCAGTCAAACACATTCTTGTGATCTGCCGTCGGTGCTTTTAAACAGAGCCTTCCCTCCGCCTGTTGATAGATGCTATTGTTAAGAGAAGGGGCTGTGGAGATGTATTCAGAAATTCTTTGAAAATTTTCCAGTCTCAGGAACCCATTGTGCAGGAGTTAGCCTTTAAAGGAGACTGGTAATGAGTGGGCTTCCCAGATGGCTCGGTGGTAAAGAATCCACCTGCCACTGCAGGAGACACAGGAGATGCATGTTTGATTCCTGGTCGGGAAGATACCCTATTGTCGGAAGTGGCAACCCTGCCTGGAGAAGTCCAGGGACAGGGGAGCCTGGCAGGCTACAGTCCATGGGGTCACAAGGAAGTGGACAGGACTGAGCCCACAGAAGGGCCTGGCAGGAGCCTGCCTGCCCTGGAATTGAAAGGTTAACAACCCAGGAGAGGAGGGCTCTGCCTGGGGACCCTAGCTGGGCTGGCTACCCTGCCTGCCTGTCCTCTCACCCCATCCCTACCTCACCCTCCAACTACCTTGTCTAAAAGAAAGAGACCTCAAGATGGAACCTGCAGAGGGTCACAAGACTAAACCAAAATACACTTATCTCAAGCACAGAAGGCTTCATTTCGGGGAGGGGGTGGTGGAAATAGCTCTGTATTCAGGCAAAAGAAGCTGAATCGGACGGAACAGTCGTTTCTGGTTCCTGTTCAGTTGGGTCCCTGCGATGGTTTGGCACATTGGTATTGAGGCTGCATAGAGTTTTCCAGTCTCCATCCTCCCTTGTCCCAGTGGTCTCAGACACGTGGCAGAACTCCTGGCATGATACAAGCTGAAGTTGAAAATTAAAAGGAGGCTCTGCTGTCCCTGTGTCTTCCCATGGGAGACACAGGCTGGGCCTTCCATCATTAACTATGTGTTAAGTCCACACACAGTATACTGTTCTGCGCTCTTGGGGGAAATTCCATGAATTCAGAATTTCAGAGAGTATGTGTGCCCCTGTGGGTGTGCACTGGAAGCCAAGGAGCCTTCTTTCTCTTTTCCTTTGAGAGCTGCGTCAGTTTGCTGGAGTCGCCATAACAAAGTATCAGAGATGGGATGGTTATAACAATAGAAATTTATTTCCTCGCAATTCCGGAGACTGGAAGTCCAAGATCAAGGTACTGATAGGGTTGTCTTCTGAGACCTCGCTCCTCGGCTTGTGGATGGCCGTATTACCCTGTGTCTTCCCCCCGTGCCTGTCTGTATCCAAATCTCCTCTTATAAGGACACCAATCACATTGGATTAAAGCCCCTGTTATCTCATTTAACCTTAATCGCCTCTTTCTGGAGGCTATATCCAAATAGTCACATTCTGGGGTGCTGAGGGTTAAAACTTCAACAGTGACTTTTGGGGCCAGCACAGTTTATCCTGTGATAAAAACTAAGGGTTGAGCCTTGGTTATGGACAAACGGCTTAACAATAATGAGCTTCTCCTGATGTTCTTACACACCCACACACAGACACACACACTCATGCACACCCACACTCCTAGTGCCTAAAGGGCTCTAACCTCTCCAAGGCTGGCTCCCAGGGGTAGCAGAGCGTTGCGGGAGCCATGGTTGGTGAGGGAAAGTTGTAGGAATAGTCAGTGCATTATAGCTAGTGTGAGAAGGAAGTTTGTTTGCTTGGGGTGGGGGGAACAGTGTTGCTTCCTACAGGACTTGAATACATTTAATTCCTGATTTTTTGGCATTTGTGAATGGGATTTTGCATGACAATCATGGACTTACATTAATAGCTTCATCTTTAAACACCTGAATTTATAGCATAAAAATTTTTTCCACAGTATAGAAGTAGCAGTTATCTCTGCAGTTTTTTTTAAATTACTTTTTATTGGCGTGCAGTTGATTTTACAATGTTGTGTTTTTGCTGTATATCACAGTGGATCAGTTATAGGTGTATGTGTGTGTGTGCGTGTGTGTGTGTGAAGTTGCTGAGTCATGTCCAACTCTTTGCGAACCTGTGGACTGTAGCCCACCAGGGTCCTCAGTCCATGGGATTCTCCAGGCAAGAGTACTGGAGTGGGTTGCCATTTCCTTCTCCAGGGGATCTTCCCGACCCAGGGATCGAACCCAGGTCTCCTGCATTAGAGGCAGACGCTTTAACCTCTGAGCCACCAGGGAAGCTAGATTCTTTTCCCATATAGGTCATTGCAGAGTACTGAGCAGAGGTCTCTGTGCTGTGCAGTGCTTCCTTATTAGTTATCTATTTTATATAGTAGGGTGTACATATCAATCTCAGTCTCCCAAGTTATTCTTCCCCTCACTTTCCCCCTTGGTAACCATAAGTTTGTTTCCTACATCTATGACTCTGTTTATAAATAAGTTCATTTGTACCACTTTTTCAGATTCCATATATAAGCGATATTATCATAAGATATTTTTCTCTGTGTCTGACTTCCTTTACTCAGTATGACAGTCTCTAGATCCATCCATGCTGCTGCACATGGCATTATTTTGTTTTCATGGCTGAATAATATTCCATTGTGTATGTGTGTATACACGCCCCCCCCCCAACATCCTCTTTATAATCTATGACTCTGTTTATAAATAAGTTCATTTGTACCACTTTTTCAGATTCCATATATAAACGATATTATCATAAGATATTTTTCTCTGTGTCTGACTTCCTTTACTCAGTATGACAGTCTCTAGATCCATCCATGCTACTGCACATGGCATTATTTTGTTTTCATGGCTGAATAATATTCCATTGTGTATGTGTGTATACACGCCCCCCCCCAACATCCTCTTTATCCATTCCTCTGTTGATGAAATCTGCAGGTTGCTTCCATGTCTTGGCTATCATAAACAGTGAGGCAAAGAATACTGGAGGGCTGTATCCTTTCGCTGATCGTTTTCTGCAGATATATGCCCAGGAGTGAGATGGTTGGATCAGATGGTAGCTCTGTAGAGAAGTAAGTTTGTTGACGCTAAATCCAAAGACCCATCTCATCATTTTTACTGTGTCAGAATACATTTACAAACTGGTGTGGGATGTCTAGTCCTTGTGTGGTACTGATTTCAATTCAGGATCCTTTACCATCCATGCAACATTCTCTTGTTTCTAGGTATCTCTCTTCTCCAGACAAATAAACATAAGAATATGTGAATGTAAAAATATTTCATGAAAAATTATGCTAATCTCCCTCTCAGTCAATCTCTCTCTCTTTCCCTTCCTCTTTCCCACTGCCCCCCAACACACACCAGTAGAACTGTATGTTTTAAAAAGAATCTCAGGTACATAGTAATGTTTTAAGTCCATGGATTACTTTTGTTTGTGTTCAATGAGATAAAATTCACCAGACACTTAATTCCCAATACCCTGTTCTTGTGATACACAGGAAGTGCCTGGCTAGGTTCCCTGCCACCCCAGCCTACTTTTCGTATCACCTTCCTCCAAGAACAGTGCCTTGTGTTTGCTTTGGTGCCCATTCTGTACAAACGTGCTGACCCCTTTGCCATGATGGGGTGCTCTTAATCAGAGATAATATTTAAGGGAGCAGAGTGAAGGGAAAGGTTCAAACCAAAGTGGCATGCACGAAGAAGAGTCTTAGAGGATGATGAATCAACAACCCATCAGGAAGAGCAGAGGTTCAGCCCCGGGGAAACCAAGAGAGAATCCAGAGCCCAGAGAATCAGGGCAAGGTTCAAGGCTCTGCTCAGAGGTGTCAGAAAAAGCTGGGACAGCACTCAGATGTTACCTGCACCAACACCCACTTTCGGTGTATCTTCTCTGCCTCCTGTTTGCCAGGCTTATTGCCAAGTGTGAGATATAAAGCTCCATAAGAAATCGTCTAAAATATCAAGGATGGTGCATCAAAGTGGCAAGTGGCCGGTCTTATGGGATAAGAAGAGCAGCCCTGGACGCAAACACTAGTGACACCAGGACCCTCTTAGGTCTTGGAGACGCTCTGGCCACCTGACGCGAAGAGCCAGCTCGTTGGAAAAGACCCTGATGCTGGGAAAGACTGAAGGCAGGAGGAGAAGGGGATGGCAGAGGACGAGATGGCGGCATGGCCAACTCGATGGACACAAGTCTGAGCAAGCTCTGGGAGTTGGTGACGGACAGGGAGGCCTGACGTGCTGCAGTCCATGGGGTTGCAAAAGACGGAGCGACTGAACTGAACTGAGAGATAGGTGGTTTGTGATTGGATGGCTTTAACTATCACAGGCGTGTCCAAATTTTGGGTTAGCTTGCTAAACCAGTCAAGGAGCCGACACGCCTGCAGTCCAACGGCAGCCACATTTCCCGGCCACTCCTTGCCCAGCCGTCATTAGCTTTTTGATGCTTCTCTCTCCAAGATGGTGGTGAACCCCCTCACTGCTGCGTGTGACGGCTCCTTTTCACTCCTCATCTGGCATCATACTGTCTGCCTAGGACTCACTCCCGCAGCCCTCTCTCCTCTGCTTCAGCATCTCTTGTGAAAGACCCACTGTCCTCTCTTTCAGTTTCAGACCTACCTTTTGACTGCCAGCTTAACCTGAGTGTCATCTCCAGAGACTCAAATGCACCGTGTTTAATATATAAATCAGATCTTCCGGCCCCACTGTGCTGCTGCTTCTGTTTTCTACAGTAGAAAAGCTGAAAACTCCCACATGAGTGTTAGACATCTCTGAACCAATGCCCTGTACATTTATCACTACATGTTTAATAAATGAGTAGCTTATTGCATTAAAAAAAAAAGTCTTAACTCTATACCCAAGACCATTCATAACACGTCTTTACCCCCAACTCTATCCAAACAAAAATGATTTCCCATTATTCCATAGCACAAATCCTCGGATTCCACAGCCTGTCCCCGCGGCTCAGCTTCCATCTGGGAATTCCATGCTGATGTTTACAGCCGAGTCTTTTCATGTTGCGATTCTCCCCCCACCAACCGCCTGGCTTCCTTAGTGTCTATCAAAGTCTGTGCGTCTTTCTAGGCGGGTCCCATCACCTGTCCCAGATAATACCTTCCTTGACCACATCAGACTAAAGGTAACCACCCAAACACCATCTCCCCAGTCTCCGAATTCCTCTGGCACCTAACATCTGTACCACAGAGTTTAGCACCTGGCTACCTACTTGTTCGCTTTCTTTGGTATAAACAAACCAGAAAGCCAGTCTCTTTTCCAGAGATTCACAGACGTGGTAAATTCCTCCTTGAGTTTTCCCTAAGAATGTGTCTTTGAGGACATTCTTCTATATTTTTTTTATTTCTCCAGGTGGGGAAATCTGCATGCCTCCTTGTGATATGATGGCCTTCACCCTTTGTCTTAGTTATCAGGAAATATAGAGCTGATTCACCACCAGACTGTGAGAATCAGTGTATCTCAGGATCCTACTATTAGCTCTCTGTTCACCTGCCCCTGTTGTGTGTTTATTCTTACTTTTGCCATCTGTTTCACTTGTAAGACAGTGTGAGAAAATGGGCTCCCAAGGAAACAATTTTCTCTTATTACTTCATAATCTTCATTTTCCTACCTGGACTACCAAGTCCTTCTGAACAGTCACATCTTGTCTTTCTATTGATTTCTTGAAGTAGGAAGAATATGGTAGGTCCTCAATAAGTCATTGTTGAGGAATTAATACTTTTGAAGAGCTTAAGTGAAATCATGTATTTTGTTAAGGTGGGTGAGGTTATTTTAAACTCCGATGGAAACATCTCCTTAAAAATTACGTAATTCTAACAGAGGGCCCTGAAGCATATCTATTCTGCTAGCGTTTTGTTAAAATGTTTAAAGCATCAGAAGAAAAACACAATAAAAATCAAAAGTTAAAGATTATAGAAACTTGAGCATAACCCTTGACACAGGGAAGATGATGAACAAAATCAGTAGTTTGCGGCCATTAACACTTTCTGGATGAAAGTGCATTTTTTCCCACGACCCCAAAGCCCTGCTGGCTGCCTCTGTAATAAACATGTAATAAACATGAGTCAGATGGTATCTGACTTATTTTTTCTTCGTTTATCCTCATTTTCACCCCTTCTTCCCCTCTCTTCCTAACATAAGGTGGCAAACATTAAAATCAGCTTTCTAGAAAACTACCTTTGCCAGTCATCAAATTCTTTTCTTCCCTTTTTTGGGGCAGAGGGAGAAGGAGGGGGTTCCGTTTTTTAAGCTCACTCAGGGAGAATACTTGAACTGTGAAAGAAACCACAAGAATGTAATCCTCAAGTCACAGCCAGACCTAGCCTGTGTTCCTGCTTCCTGTACCTTTACCCCTGAGCCCCCCACCCCCCCAAACAGTCACCCACCAACACATACCTGTTAAATATTTATACAGGCATGTGTGAATAATCCGTAGAAGTACAAATACTTCTGAGACTTAAAATTTGCCCTGCTGACTGGTCTTTATCCCTGTGCAAGCAAGGCTTGCTGAATCCTTTCTTTTGTCTTTTAACCAGAGCAGAAACGTTTGCCCTTTCATTTCCATGATATTCCGGAGGGGTTGCCTTCCTCATCCTTTTCCTTCTGAATGCTAATACTTGAGGAGAAAATGAGAATGACAAATAACAGATACAACTATGTACATAATCCATGCTTAGTCACTCAGTTGTGTCCAACTCTGCGACCCCATGGACTGTAATAGCCCAGCAGGCTCCTCTGTCCATGGGATTTTCCAGGGAAGAATACTGGAGTGGGTTGCCATTTCCTCCTCCAGGGGGTCTTGTGACTCAGGGATCGACCCATGTCTCCTGTGTCTCCTGCACTGCAGGCAGATTCTTTACCCACTGAGCCATCTGGGAAGCCCACATAATTATCAAATTCAAAGATACCTCCATCCCCACCTCCTGATCTAACCTGCATGTTATGTCTGATGTTGGAAGATAAATTAAAACTCGTTATCCCCCAAAGTAGCTGTGTTTGGATCAAACCAGGGTAGGTCCACCCAGGGTTCATCATTAATACTAGGTTATTTTCTCATGCCCATCTCCAATGTCCTGAATCACCTCATCTCATGCTTAGCTGCTGTTTCTAGTTTGAACAGACGTTAATTTCAACTTGGCTTAGGCAAAATAAAATAGATCCTCAAATCAATAAAGAGGGTAAGCAGGAAGCGTATCAAATGTATTCTCTCTCTGAACTGAATGTTTTGAACTTCTGCTGTGTGGGATTCTCTGTGCCAGTTAGAATAAATACACTGTTTCCACCATTAAAATAAATAAAATTGTCAGCTATCCCACTCTTACATATAATATTAAAAAAAATGCATTTAACACCAGGAGATACAGGGGTGCAGACCCAGAAAAAAAAAACAACTTGCCTTGGCCCTTTGAAAATGTCCTTTCTTATGTATGGATGGATGGATGGATGTGTGCTGTGCTAAGACGCTTCAGTCATGTCCGACTCTTTGTGTCCCTATGGACTGTAACCCACCAGGCTCCTCTGTCCATGGGATTCTCCAGGCAAGAATACTGGAGTGGGCTGCCATGCCCTCCTCCAGGGGATCTTCCTGACCCGGGGATCAAACCCATGTCTCATGTCTCCTGCGTTGTTAGGCAGGTTCTTAACCACTAGCGCCACCTGGAAAGCAAAACTGAGTGTACACAATATACAGTGAATTGTTGAGCAGGTAGAATGGGATATTTAATTATTTAGATGACTTTACCATTAGATTTTAAAGCTGAGTATTTGGGTATATGACTTCTTGAAAAGAAACAAAATTCATCTAAATGTTATTTTTACTAAACGTAGTGCGACTCAGCTTAGCTCTGAGAACTGGCAAGTGTTTACCCTGCAGAATTTAGACATAAGAATGAAGGGCGAGTCAAGATGTAATCTATGAAGTGAGAATGAAAGCCACTCATTCACGTGTGACTCTTTGCAACCGCATGGACTGTGCAGTCCATGGAATTCTCCAGGCCAGAACACTGGAGTGTGTAGCCTTTGCCTTCTCCAGGGGATCTTCCCAACCCAGGGATCAAACCCAGGTCTTCCACGTTGCAGGCAGATTGTTTACCAGCTGAGCCACCAGGGAAGATGCAATCTATGGATCTAGGCTTCTGTGCATGCCTGCACACCTGCTCAGTCGTGTCTGACTCTTTGCGACGCTATGGACTGTAGCCCACCAGGCTCCTTTGTCCATGGGGTTCTCCAGGCAAGAGTACTAAGAGCAGGTTGTCATTTCCTTCTCCAGGGGATCTTCCCTACCCAGGGACTGAACCTTCATCTCTTCCGTCTGGCACACAGACTCTTTACCACTGTTCCACCTGGGAACTCCATCTAGGCTTATACCTTTATCTTTTTAAATCTTTAAGAACTATGTGTTTCTAAATTTATATATTTATATTTTTGCATGGGTGCTAAGTTGCTTTGGTCCTGTCTGACTCTTTGCAACCCTATGGACTGTAGCCCACCAGATTCCTCTGTCCATGGACTTCTCCAGGCAAGAATACTGCAGTGGGTTGCCATGCCTTCCTCCAGGGGATTTCCTGACCCAGGGATCAATTCCACATCTCCTATGTTTCCTGTGTTGGCAGGTGGGTGGGTTCTTTACCAGTAGCACCACCTGGGAAGCCCACTTTTCTACATATATATGTGTATTTTATAAATATCTATACAAATATACATGACATATAAATTTATTTACAATGGGGAGAGAGTTTGTAAGCCAGATGCCAGAGGTGGATGGAGGTAAGCAGTTTAGACCAGAGTGGAGATGTTCTACCACTGAATCTACGCACAAACAAAACGCAGTTGTGCGATTTAACCCTAAATAGTAACAAAGAAATAGCAAAGCTGCTTAAGGCTTCGAGCACAGCTATCCTTGCTTGTCTTTCTAACCTTTAAAGGTACGGCTCCAACCACACTTCTGTAGGTCCAGCCCAAGGTCATCCCTCTCCACCAGCATGTGCTAAGCATCAGTCTCCACCCATCCCCTCCTGCCTCCTAACACAGTCTCTCATCAACCTGAGCATTAGCCGTACAATGGATGTTTCTTCAGCCAGCATCGTGTTTGGTGTGGAACCACTCAGCTGTGGAGGAAACAGAGTCAGGGCAGCAGTAACCAGGGAAGGTCTCTTTTTAAACTGGCTTGCCTCCTTGACAGTCGCAGAATCTGTATCAGAGAGAAGCCAGTGGTCCAGAGGAAGACCCCCAGAATGGTGCCGGAGCCAAGCACCAGCTGACACTCTCCGCTCTGCCTCTCCCCCGGTGCAGGCAGCACTCATCCAAAGCACCCTCGCAGCTAAGATGGACCCAAACTATTCAGCTCAGGAGAGCGCCCCAGCTTGAGTGTGTTCACACTAATTCTCTACAGCCTTCACGAAAACGCCCATTTTAAAGGCGAACCCTTAGCTGCAGCTGATGTGCATAAAAATTGTGCCTGTGCGGGGAGAAACATACTCCTTTCTGAACGAGGGAGGCAAAGCTTCTCGGTTTGTTTCCCGTAACTTTAAACACTCAAATACTAGTCAAAACCTGTGAATATGTATACATTCTTTTATATGGAAATTATCCTCTTTATTGGTGGCGCCTCCTGGATTAGAAGGATTTTTCATGCAAATAAGCAGGAGAGGAAGGTAGTGTAACAAAAACACCTTTTATGTGGCTTATTCAGCAGAACTGCTACATTTATACAGAGGCAAAGGCTTAATTCCTGGATTTCTAGAGCCTTCTTTCTAATTATTTTATATTAACTAATTCAAATTAAAGTCCTCAGATGTACTTTTGGTTGAGGCAACCAAACAATAAACAGGCTCACTGTGCTTAACTCTGGTAAGAACAGCTCAGCCGAAGTGTTTATGCCTGATTTTGAATCTCTCACCCTGATAGAAGCCTGTAAAGGTAGGATTTGGGTATCAGGAGTATTGTTAGGATATGAGCCACGCAAATTAAGATAAATACAGGCCACTTTGTGCTTCAGGAGGACCCAGCATGTAGTTTGCAAATAATGTTTTCCATTTGGTTCAACAGCACCAAACTTCCCAACACCTTTTTTTTGGGCCAACCGTGTTGTTGGCTTTTTATTTGGTTTGTGAGTTTGGATTTGTTTGTATAAGGACTTTCTTTTTATGGTAGAGGCATCCATTTTTGTGAGCTTCAAGTTTGGGGGTCCTTTAGTTTTTTTTTAAAGTGATATTGTGGTCTCACATTTTTATTGTTTCCTACCAGAACCCACATGACAATTTATTGTTTAGTATTTTGGTCATTTTTCCCCAACATGATACAGTTTTCAAGGTAAGATTCCATTTGTTTTCTTGTATTTCACAATAAAAATACAGAAATGCTACTGTTAGTTGTCCACCCCCATCCGACCAACCCATATAATACCCTCTTCCCTACTCCCCGCCCTTCCAAAGAAAGGTTCATGGTTTGGGTCGACATTTCTAAGTTGGCTTTGAAAGCTAATCATTTACAGGCAGATGCAGCCTCAAGAACCACAGTGTTTGGAGGTGTTCAGAGGCATTTTAGCACAAAATATTCCTTTTCATCAGCCTTCAAAAAACTAAAGCCCATTGGGACGCCTTGAGCGTCTGATAAGAGGAAAATAAATCATATAGAGGAAAATAAACACTATATTTCCTGGATGTGACTTTGGTACATTTCTGACATCAGAAATAGAAATTCACCTCTCATGAAATCATTTTATACTTAACTGATTGGAAAAATGTGCAGCTCTCCTCATTGTCAGAAGTGTACTTATAAAATCAAAGCTCAATCTAGAGATCAAGTCTTTATTGTAAAACGTTGATGGATGTTGTAACTGTTCATTTTTGAACAGAGTTCACTACCTGCCTCTTGTATGTAAATTTAATATTTTTTATCCCTTCTCCAACTGGTCAAACAAATCTTTTTTTACTTTTATTATTTCATTTTTTTCGCTGAAAACTACCTTCATATATCTTCATGTATTTTGATGAAATATGAACTTAAAGTAAAAATATTGCTGAGATATAAATTCCACAGAACATCAAGGAAGATGGCTTTAATTATAATCTGTAGTTTTGAATAACTCGTTGTTAAACTTTCACATGCTTTATTCCATTCAGCTTTTACCACAGAACAGTTATAGAATCACAAAGCCAGTGGGAACCCTTGAGGTCAGTCTCTCCAGATTTCCATCTTACAGATGAAAATAAACTAAGACCCAAGGATGCTAAATTGAAATTTCCCAAGGTCTATAGTTTTTGCACTTTCTCCTACTTCCTTTTCTGTTCCATCCTCCTCGTTTTATCCCCATCTGTCAGATAATATAATTCAATTGGAGTTCTTCACCCAAGGTTGTACAGGCATTGAGTGAACTTGAACCCAGATCTTTGCTTTTAGCGTCATTTTATTCTACTTTCTAATGCATGGCCTTCTTTAATCTCTACTGGTTAAAGGGCCATTTCCACCCTTTTTCTTAGTTTGCTGGAGAGAAAGATTTCTGTTAGCGTCACAAGATGCTAAGGGTCCCTGGAATTGTATGGGTAACAGCCTTGGGATTATTAATAACTGATTCAGGAAATGAAACGTTCTGACTGATATTTTTAACTCTTTCTATAAGTTACATATGTGTCCTTAGTAAGCATGGGTTGAGTTGAATGGGATAGCAGCCAGGACTGGTAACAGATCTTCTCTTTCTGTGAAGACTGAAGACCTTCACTGTGTTTCATAGAGGGCTGCATGGTTCCAGCAAACAGAAAATGGACTTAACAGCTAGAAAAACCAAAGAACCAGCTCCAGTGTCACCACGTACAGCCTCGGGAAAGCTACTGACTTTCCTGAACTGCCATTTTCTTTTCTGTAAACACTGTCTACCTTTCAGAGATTTGATGTGAATTAAATTAGGCAATATGTATATAGAGTCAGGCACACGCAAACACCCAGTAATTTACCCTTCCCTGCCCTTCAAGTCTGTCTGGGAGGTGACTGGTAGCCTACTTCTCCACTTCGAGAATCAGGGCATTAAAATTGTGCTGATCCATGTCTGGATATTTTAGCATTTGGGGGACACAGCTCTGGAAACTTGTCTGGTTGTTACAGCTTTATTTCATTGGCGTGCGTCACACATACTGTGGGCTGCAATTCAAGGCAGTTTTCCTTTTTCTTTTCTTTTTTCTAACAGATCACCAATACCAAGCAGGGCATCAGAAAAGAGAATACACAAGTGAAGGGGTTTTTGCCTAGTGAAATTTGATTGTCTTGAAAAACACTTTCTAGAGTAACACAACAGTGGAATGATATTTACTTTACTAAGTGGCCTAGTATTTTGCAGAGTAAATATCTAAGATCATCAAACTTCTGTAGCTTTAATACATACAAACGATGTTACAAGTTCCTCCTCAAAAATCGTTGGTCAAATTTGCCCCTACACTTTCCACCTTTTCAAAACTGGTAGTGTTTTAAAACTGGTGCTAATGCAATAGCAAGCCATAACAACTTTGTGTATACAAACATCTATGTTTCAGAATTCAAAACCAGAATCTTTAGGCCCTAATGCTTTTGATGTATTATATGAAAGTGCTAGTATTTCATGATATACGTGTAAATGAGGAAATGTTTTATATTAAGTGTTTGAGACAAATTTTCAGTGAGGTTTTCAGCTTACCTTTTGAGTCCCAAATAAGATAGAATGAAAGCTCCTTTATTGAAAAAACTGCACTTAATATTTGGAATAGCAGTGCTATCATAAGAGTGGCATTAAGCCTGTGCCTATGGTGTCTGCTGATCTAATCTTGGGAACTAGTGGTTCCTGGATGCTGGTTCCCTTGGAACCCGATTAATGCTTTTCAGTCCTGACCAAGGCTGCTTCATCCTGTAAATTTATCAAGGTTAAAACAAATCCTTTGAAAATATAACTCCTCTCCCTTGCCCCAAACATGCACAATCTGTAATTTAGAATTACTCACATAGTGAGTTTTAGAATGAAAGAGTCAGTCTTGGAGGTAGGAGGTAATAAGGGAATATTAGCATTTCAGTACAAGACGATTTAATACGAGAAAATTGGTTTTTGGTTGGTTGAACGAAAAGTTATTTCCAGATGTTTAAAAGGTAAAATATCCAAGATATACTACAGTTTTGACTAAGTTTCTTAAAAAAAGAAGCCATCAAAAGAGAAAAGGAAAGAAACACCAGAGATTAGCAATGTAATTTGAGAGAATTAACATATCAAATAATATCAGCTTCTTAGAAAATGCCTGGATGGTTTTAAAAGCTGGATGGTTTTCTAATTGAGCAAAGCAAGGACTGTAGATTAGTTAGATATTTATTGAATGTCTGTGTTCATCTGTGTCTACACCTCTGTATACTCAGTTATCCTATCAGCTGGGTTATTAATAAAGGGTCCTGAGAACTGGCTTTTAAAAGCATGTGTAAATCTTTTCTACTCTTTAAGAAAAATGTGTTACTCATATTCTTTAACAAATAGTCACTGGCTAGCTATAAAATCAAGAATTTGGGACGAATAATCTCAGAAGCAATCAATGAAGGACCACTTACTTTTTATCTACCCTGGCTTTTTTTTTAATTAATAAAAAAAGATGGTTTCATACTATTTTAAGGTATAACTGGATATTCAGATTCTCTGAAGAAGAAAGTTTGAATCACCTAGTCCAAGCAGTAAGAGAGGATGGGAAAAAAGCCACATCAATAGCAAATAGGCAAATAATCTTAGATCCAAATTAAGTGCAAATATGGGATAGAAGAGATTTATTGGCCTAAGAGTTATAATGTAGAGGAGTAAAATACAAAACTGTAAAACTAATGTCCATTTAATTCTGTGATAGCAGTGTCACATGTTTTTTAGGGTACTTCTTAAATTAAAAATAAGACCACACACACTTCCCACCCTACACACGGAATGTCTCACCTAAAATCTTCTCTTGCTTTAATAGTCTTACAACTGTATTCACGTCTCCGCAATGCCAAAGCAAGATAATTCATGGAAGGAGACATCACTTAGTCACTACCTGAAATTTTTGCATTAGGTTCAGGCTATGGGAGTTTTACTGTCTTCTCACTGATTTTTTCCCACTTTGAGTTCAGCACATGGATTTTGGGGTTTTTTATTTTTCCTCACAGTACATCTTGGGAATTTGCTCAGATATTTGGTGCTGATTCCCCACAAAAGGTTCTTTGAACATTTTCTGCAGAAAGGATTTGCTTGTTCATATTGTGTGTTATCACTTTTTGGTCTTATTACTCTGGCCTGTACAGGCATTGGACTGAGCCCATGAAGAAGGTACAGACAGCTGACTGGGTGAAGACATTGGGGGAAAAACTCCCATTGTTTAGATTTCTGTCAGAGGATATAAGAATACTTAATTTCTTTTATCTCTAGGGCTTTCATTATCATTTAAATTTCATTTTACATTAATTGATCAGGGATTAGTAAAGCCATTATGCAGAAATTAGAATAAGACAAGCCAGATGGAATGAATAATTCATGAAGTCCAATTACGTTTTATTTCTGGTGTACTTTCATACTTGCCTCTGACTTCTGTGCTATTTTGATGTGACAATATTCGCTGGAAATCAGGAGTGCCATTTTAATTTATCGTATCCCTCCGGAGGGGAAGCATTTGTATGTAGTCGGGGTGTGTTAATGCATTTCCCCCCAAAACATCGATTTTCAGGGCTCTTAAAAATATTGGGTGAGCTAGAAAACGTGATTCACCGTCCACGGAGGTTTAGGGACAGTGCCATTGAGCCTCACCAATCTACCTGATGTGGGTGAACTGATCCTAGATAGAGAGACCAGAGTCTCAGAACCGCGAGATGTTTCACGTGCCCGAAGGGCTAACGATCCTTTTAAAATACTTGACCCCATTCCCGCGCAAAGGAACCATTAAAGTCTAAATCTGGCCCCGGAGCCGGATTGGAAGCAGAGCTGCAGCCACGGAAAACGGCCGCTAGGTGGCAGGCGTTGCCTTCCGTGCTAAGGGCTCTGGGTCAGCGCGATTGCCCGGGCGTCCAGAGCCTTCCCCCGCGGGTCTGACCCCCGCGAGCAGAGCACGCCTGGGTTCGGCCCCCAGCAACTCGCATCGCGTAGCCCGGCCAGCACCCCGAGTTCCCGGGCCGCCCGTTCACCTGTGTGGCATGTCTCCCCGCACTGTGTCTGAAGCCGCCTCCCCGCCCGTCCCAGCCCCCAGCCCC
>SJYC01150971.1:0-12354 GCA_006408675.1 Madoqua kirkii | reverse complement strand
GTGGACAGTTCTAGTAACTTTAAAGCTGCGGTTCACCTTCCCGAGGACTTTCATCTCGGGAAGTTTTATGACACTTTGTGAATGTGCAAAGTTTTTAATTAGGCTTGCTAGACAGCCCGAGGCAGCGGCAGCGCCACAAAGTCTTCACGGTCTCTCTGCTTTCCAGCACAACAAGCCGCTCTACTCCTTTGAAGACAATGCCGACTATGTGTACGATGTCATGTGGTCGCCCGTGCACCCCGCGCTCTTCGCCTGCGTGGACGGGATGGGGCGCTTGGACCTCTGGAACCTCAACAATGACACCGAGGTGAGCGCAGGCGCCGGACCCGGCGGGCTGGGAGGGGGGCGCCAGCGGCTTCTCTCCGTCTCCCCCTCTGTCTGAAACGGCCTTTTTTGGACAGACCCTCTAATTGCAGCTGTGCTGCCGACCCCCCATTCTCCGCTGCTCTGCAGGGAATTGGCAGATGCATTTGGCCCCAAATCATTTAATCTCACTTCATCCCTAAAACCGTGGCAGAATCCTGGACAATTGACGACCCTTCTTTGCAAAGAGCAAAACCATACGTGTTCACGCCTTTCACTGCGGGAAAGGACACTGGGGCATATTTGAGAGTGGTGTTGAAATAACTATGGGCAAACACTTGGAAAAGTAAGCTTTTATGGACTCTGACTTGAGATTGGGCTTTTTAAAAGGGCTGTTTGCCAGTGTTTGCTGTTTGCACGATTTTTGTTTTAAATCCGTAAAAGATGATTCTCTGGATTGTTGATGTTTAGATCTAGTCTTCATTTAATTTTTAGAAGGTAAATAATCCTTGTCTAAGAGGCTGAGCTCACCACTTTTGTAATAGTTTCTATCTCTGAACAGGTATATTAAACTCAGTAATTTTTAAAAAATATTTCAACATGTCACATTTGGAGTCCTTCACAAGTGAAAATTTTTTCAAAAGGCAATTAACCACAGGGAAATAGTCTTTTTAAAAATCATGCTGTATATATTCATGTTTTTAAAATTATGTCACGTGCTTATTTTCTATCTCTGAACAGGTATATTAAACTCAGTAATTTTTAAAAAATATTTCAACATGTCACATTTGGAGTCCTTCACAAGTGAAAATTTTTTCAAAAGGCAATTAACCACAGGGAAATAGTCTTTTTAAAAATCATGCTGTATATATTCATGTTTTTAAAATTATGTCACGTGTCTTATTCCTTTTTTCCACTCTCAAAATTATTGGGGTGCTGATTTTCAGGTACTAGAGTTTGGGGGTTGAGTTTAAAAAGAAACATGAATATTAAAGGTCCTTCAGTTTAATACAGTAAAATGGCCTGGTCATCAGCTGGTCAGTGATTCAGGGTCGCTCTCCATCAATAAGAGTGGACAGGTAAGAAGAACAAGTGCTGAAAACTACGTGTCAAGTGGAGAACAAGGGAGAGGTCTTTTGAAGTGTTCTGAACAGGAAACAGCTCAGCCTTTTTAATTAGGAAGCCTACAGCTGGGGGATGTAAGGAGAAGTGAGCTGCCCTGATATTTTTTGGGGAAGAACAGGGAAATATCCTTCAGGTGTTATTACTGAGTCACTGTATCATACAAGATTATATTCACCTAAAACCACTGCCAAATAGTTGTCTTTTACAAAGCTTTCCATTTAACTCTGTTTTTGATTTTTCCTTTTGGCTACCAGAACTGCATGACAAGGACAAGAGTTATGTAATGAAGTGTCTTTGGAAATGCAGGGCAGCAATACGTGGAAGGCCCATCACTTCAGACACTGAAACATTTATAACATTATTGCCTTTCATGGAAAGGTGCCTACTACTCAACAATGTAATGGTTTCCCCAAAGCTTTCATCACCATTGATTAAAATCATATTGTTTCTCTTTGGTAGAATAAATTCATTCACTGTAAACAACCCCAAAGCACCATTTTCAGTTTGACTTAGGAAACCACCCCCCCCTCCACACACACACACACAATTAGAAATCAGATTTACTAGAAGTGAGTTCAGGTGATACTCAACTATAATATGATGCAGTGGTATGTCCTACCAACTCCTTAGTAATTCCTCTGGAACTCTTTTTGTTTAGTTTTGTTTTTTTATCTGCTCTTTAGGTAAAATGAAATAATATCAGCATTGCCAAATGTGATTTTTTTTCCCCCTTCCCTCTCTATAGGTATCAAGAGACAACCGCATAAGTCTTTCATAGCTGAGCATTTTAAGAAATCATTACTGGGCATGCAAATCGTTTAGTTTTGCGGTGAACATAGTTCTGCTTTTGCAATAATAGTAGATACATTGAGCCTGGTTCAGTAATAAGCTGAACACTTTTTAAAACCCTCAAGTCACTTTCGTCTTCTGTCAAATTGAACAGGATTTTTCAAATATTTGTCCGAATAGAAATTAGATTTGTTTAAAAAAAAAACAACAACCAAAAAACCTGAAACTTCAGTGCTTCTTTGTCGGTATTCAAAATACAGTGCTTTTTAAACCAACTTATTCCAAGTACTCCTATGCAAGGACAGTTTTTACATTCACCTATTTTACTGTTACTGATCTCTACGCAGTGTGGTAAATTATGTGTATATATTCTGTGTTTACAATTAAAATGATTAAAAACTGTGAAAATAAGAAACTGAAATACAAGAGTAAGAGGCAGTTATGTATTATTGTCATTATAGATCCAGCAACTTTTGAAAACTCATTACTTGTCAAATTAATGAAATATTGTTGTCATTTTCTTCATACATTTCATAATTCTTTTAGTATGTGTTATAGACTGCCAGTTTCTATTTTTTTACCCCCACCATTTATGATATCTAAGAAAAGAAGATATTTTTAAATGGTTAAAATAGAAATTGTTGCAGTTTGCTACATTACTTAATTCTAAATAAATATATAAAATTCTTTAATATGTTTTAGGCATAATTTAAAATGTATCCAAAAATCTTTTTATTTTGAGTGATCTTTTGTCATATTTATATTAAGATTAAATACTTTTTATTTAATTTTTGAGGTTGTTCAGAGATAAAATCTGATATTAACCAGTGTTATGAAAAGTGGGAGCCTTATGATCTCCCTAAATTATGGAGTTAAAAATTTTAACTCTGCAAACTATATAGCTGATTCTCAGATTTGTTTTCTGAGTAGCACACTAATAATAAAGTGTATTGCCAGAATTATGGCCTATTGCAGTTCGTATTGTTTTGGCCTTTGAAAAGTTTGGTTAAAAATTCAGTCTATAGCACTGCACAGCAGGTCCCTTTATTGTAGAAATTGTATATTTAAAAAAAAAAAAACATGAGCTGGAGACTTTTGTTTTACATTTTTGCTATCAATTGACATACTGTGATTTAAGCAGGTAAAAGAATTTTTATTGATTTCAAGATTAAATTTAAACATAGATTCTTATATATGATGGAGTTTTTATTGCTATTTTAAAGATAGGTGTTGGGTCAATAATCTCATATAAACAGATGGTTTCAATTCCCTTAATAACAGAACGCCGGGGGGTGGGGGGCAGAGGCACAGGCCAGGTCGTGTTTCCACCCTAAGTCATGTGTATTAGACACAAGTCTTGAAACAGTGGCATGAGATGATGTTGGTGGCCCTCTTTTCACTATTTTTTTCCTTTTTGTTTGAACATTTACCTTTTTTAATGGGCTGTTGTCATTTCCTATTCAACATCCTTGTAGAAAGCTCAGAGAGCTGATGTTTCTATCAGTTATAGACTCCCAAACTTTCAGATGCGAGTTTATACAACTCACGGTGAAAGAGGGGTAGACCCACTAAAACTCTTTTATCCAAATAGTAAGATTCTTATAACAAATACTGCGGGTTCCATCTCAGCACCTCCAGTTCACCTTAATAATGATTAATATTTGTAATTATCAATGTTGTCAGATTTCAGGTGCTTATGAAAGGAGGTGTAAGGCCTTTTCTACAAGTGTGTGCTCTACTCTGTCGGGATATGGTCCTGAGGACATTTTCAGAGTTAGCACTTCCTGACCTTGGTACTGCTGGGAGGAAGGAAAACAGGGTGGAGAGAAGAGAAGCAGGAGAACTGGAGGTTTTGAACTTTTTTTCTGAGCATCCCTTCCATGATGAGGTTTCAAGGGATCGATCCATTTTTTTTCCCCTGAAGACACTTAATAATATGACTTACTTTTCACCGTACACCCCATCCCCACCTTTTATAGTATCCTTAACCTTGGTAAATCCTGAAGTCTCCCTCCTCTCCGTCAGTCCATAAATCAGGACCCAATCAAGGAGTCTCACATTTAGCTGCTGTGTGATATTGTCTGTGCACCCTGCATAATCCACAGAAATATTTATGTCACTCGCTGCCCACTGACTATGGCAAAAGACTCCCTCTCTTTTCCTTTTTTTGTTCAAGTGTCTCTCCTCTCTACCTCTTAATTCAGTGGAGCATATGATTTAAGAACAATGAATCCTTTACCAACTGCACAAGAGACGAATGTTACTTCACGCACACGCAGGCCACGGTGACTCATCCAGTTGAACGTAGCATTGTCGATTCGTATATTTCAATTCATATTCAGAGGTTCCTGGTTTCTGTTGTAACCCCGTTGGCAGGTTCCAACAGCAAGTGTGGCCATTGAGGGGGCGTCTGCCCTGAACCGTGTTCGTTGGGCTCATGGTGGCAAGGAAGTTGCCGTTGGGGACTCAGAAGGCCGTATTTGGATCTACGACGTCGGAGAGGTACGTGATATTCGGTTTGGATGTTTTGATTTAGTGTTTTGGTGTTCAGACTTCTTCCTTTTTTTTGGCTTGTGTATCTGGTTTAAATACCTACTGAAATTTTTGGCAGCACCTTGTGGACCGTGAGAGCCCTCTCGAGTACGTTTGCCAATTTCCATTGACCTCAGTGAGGAGTTTGGGGAGGCTTCCTGGGGGCCTACAGGGCCCGTTAGTTAATGATCAGGCTGCTTTCTGGGCGATGTAGAATTCCCAGCTATCCTGTGACAAAGCATGGTCCTCTCTCCACCTGCACTCCCACCTACCCCACCCCCCTGCCAATTTCATGAGAATGAAAAGTTGGCCAAATTCATCATGCTAACATTGAATTTGGAATCTGTTGTTTATTTGAAAAGTCAAGCTTTAGTGGGTATGTCCAATTAAAAGGTATCTACTATTACTCTTTAATTAAAAGTAGCCAATTAAATAGCTGAGGTGAGTCAGAACTTTGTACCGGTTTTGTGATATTCAAAGTTGTTATATGCAGTGTATACTTTTCTCGTTTATCTTGTTATATGATTTATAAAATACTTCTGAATATTATGGCATACATCAGAAGAACTACATATTTGATTTCAGATAAACCTCCTTGAATATCCATACTGCACTTAGTATTACATTACAGAACAATTTTATGGAAGCGTATCTGTTTATTTTTATTCTGTGAGAAAGTGTTGACAAAATCTTCATTTCTGATGGGGTAAAAGAAGTTTTTTCTTAAAGACAAGCAAATATTGAACTTCCAAGCCAAACAAAATAAGCATGTTGTGTAGACTGTGTTAGTGTAATATGAATCTAACATTTGCATTCCGGGGGGAATACACCGCATTTTTAGGCGTGACATCCTACCCCTCAGGAGTTGCTTTGAGTGCCTGAAGGGTGGGCAGAGCTGATCGCACCGAGCAGGGTTCTTTATGGTTTCATCAACGAGCTTTCTGCAATTTTGGCAGGCCTAGATGGTTTGTCCTACAGTGGAACTTTGGCGATGCTGTATGGCAGAGTTGGTTGTGTTGAAACAAGCTGGATGGTGTTTGTGTGTGCACGTGTTTTAATTCAGAGACAGAAGCTGAATGACTTCAGAGATGGGAGTTTTCTGTTTGGGGATGTACCACTCTAAGTAAAACAGCTGAAGAATCTTTCCGTTTCACTGCATGCTATTTCATTAGACTCCCCCTTAACTACTCCTGATGCCACACAAGCTGAGTCATTCCAACAGTGACAAAGGCTCTGTTAATATTCATCCCCAGTGGCGAGAAGGAAATGGTCTGGTGACTACTGGAATCTTTGAGAAAGAGAGTGCCCTTCGGAACTGAAAATATTGCCAATATATTCTAAAGCCAAAACATCGCCAGTATTTCCTTCAGTGAATTTTTAGTTAGTGCATCTTTTTCATACTCTTCATCAAAATAAAACTAAGCTGCAAAAACATGTATTCTACACTGGTTCATTTGTTTAAAAAATTTGAGAGGTAGAAAAGAAGGGAAATATTAAGAAATAAGAAAGTTTCTCTCTTTCCTTTGTTTATAATGGGTATAACTGCAGCAGAGAAAACAGATGTGCTCAGAGATGGAATGGTAGAAAATAGATGAAATTTAAAAACTCCTTTCTCTGCCTCCCTTGCTTATTATACATAACATTCCTTAACTCTTTTAGGAGTACATACAACATTACTTTATCCAAGAGGACTGAAAAGCATAATCGTTCGACAGTCTGGTTTATGTAAAGTAAGGCATTTTGAAAAATCTGCATGTTGACCACACGTAATTCATATATAAACATAATTCATATGTACATGCAATACACATTCACACACACCACCTTTAGGCAGTATGAAAATACAGCATAACATGTATACAGAATTTACTGCAATAAGCTATAATGTAGCCATGGGACAGAATTACTTGATTGACTCGTGATTGGGGAGTATATTTGATTTTGTAAGTTGCTTTGACTGATACGTGGCTGTAAAGCATCTTCCTGCGTTGTTGTCATTTCTGAACTATATAGTGTTGCTATATTTCCTCTGTCGCACTAGCAGGTCAGGCTGGTTTTCATTTTGGTATTATTGCCTTTGCTTTTCTAAGTGATATTACAGACTATAGAAATGTCTGCAACTCTAGGCCGGTCTCACCTATTGTCTGCAGTCTAGACAGGCTATAGAAAAATCTCTGTGACATATAATAGGCCCAACTATTTGTAGGGTTGTTTATCCCTACAAATTCACTACCAGGAAAAAAAGGGTTATACAACTTTTTGAGAGAAGCTAATATTACAATCTTCTAGCCCTTTTCTGAGGACCAAACCTCAGGATAGGCTTATATATTCGAGCAGTTCCTTCTGTATTGTTTGATCTTATAAAAGGTCATCTATAGCTCAGAAAAACTCAGACTTTGCAACATAATTTTGCTGAAAGTATATATTTTCCTGAGTATCTTTGTAACTTGTTTACAGATTTATCTCATGTATTTTGGGGGAGAAATAATGGGGTACTTTTCTGTCCTGATACGCTGTTCTAAGTTTCTGAAGACCAGCTCTGTAGAGTTCCACGTACAGAAGGGAAAGATGACTTTGCAGCAGCTAAGTTTAGCTGAAGCTCACTTGGGAGAGATGGTAGATCACGGGAGATACTGCCATGGCGGTAATTGCTACTGTCTTGTTCACCAACCTGGAACTGACGTAGCGTAACTGTCCTTAAATGCTGTTGTATTGCCTTGTGTTAGTCACTTCCAACTCTCTGCAGCCCCGTGGACTGTAGCCCACCAGGCTCCTCTGTCCTTGGGATTCCCCAGGCAAGAATACTGGAGTGAGTTGCCATTCCCTTTTCCAGAGGATCCTCCCAAGCCTGGGATCGAACCCCAGTCTCCCACATTGCAGGTGGATTCTCTACCATCTGAGCCACCAGGGACTCCCTTAGAAGAGAAGAACACCCCGTAAACAGCACCCTGCCAGCCTTTGTAATCACCTGCACTGTGGAAAGCCAGCCAGAGAGCCTTTACAGCAACCTGGCCCATCTGGAATTCAAGGTCAAAGCCAATACTGGTGCACGGCTGACAAAGGAGAAGGGTTTGGAGCAGGAAGTGATTTTCAAAGGGAAAAAATACAGAGGAAAAGAAAAAGGATGTCATTGAGGATCAGACTGCCCGGAAACTGTGCTCCCATTGTCTGTATTCAGAATTGGTCCTCCAGTCCCCATTAAAACAAAACCCATCACCGGGGTCACCCTGGCCTTTGGATAGAAAACCTGGCCTGGAGAACCTTCTAGGAAGAAGATGAAACACTTTCAGGTAAGCCTTCTGATACAATCTGTACATGAAAGTTAATGGTAGTTTTGAGAGGACACTCTGTTGATCCATTGTCTTGGACCTCAGTACATCAGATGGGTGTCTTGTCAGCCAGAGCACATCTCACGCTCGTTCTCCCGTGGTGTTCTTGACCGAATCTTCTGTTGGGCTGTGGAGAAAGGAGGTGAGAGCCGCAGGCTGTTTTTCACTAAGGTCCTGTTTAGAGCAAGGCTGTCTTCACCTGCGCTGTTGTCTCGCAGGGCCCAGTGCAGAGGAGCCCTGACGCTGCTGCTGAGTCGCTTCAGTCGTGTCCCACTCTGTGTGACCCCATAGACGGCAGCCCACCAGGCTCCCCCGTCCCTGGGATTTTCCAGGCAAGAACACTGGAGTGGGTTGCCATTTCCTTCTCCAATGCATGAAAGTGAAAAGTGAAAGTGAAGTCGCTTAGTTGTGTCCGACTCTTAGTGACCCCATGGCCTGCAGCCCACCAGGCTCCTCCGTCCATTGGGTTTTCCAGGCAAGAGTGCTGGAGTGGGGTGCCACTGCCTTCTCCGAGAGGTGCCCTGAGCTTGGTTTAAAGCTCTGCTGTCATCGTCCTGCAATTGTTCAGACATTTTCCAGCAAGATGCCTCATGTTGTCAGGTTGCACTGGGTCCCTCAGACTCTGTATTCAGTCTGGTCCAGGAGAGTATTGTTTTCAGTACCCTCACAGTACAAATCAGAAGTGAAAAGTTCTGGTCTTGACGTAGACCATTAGGAAAGAGAAATCTTTAGAGAGGTGGTTAAATGTTGTACCTGCTGTATGATGTTATTACCTATTCTTTGCATGCATGCGTGCGTGCTGAGTCGGGTCCGACTCTTTGCGGCCCCAAGGACCATGGCCTGGCAGGCTCCTCCGTCCATGGGATTCTCCAGGCAAGAATAATGCAGCGGGTTGCCATTTCCTTCTCAAGGGCATCGTCCCAACACAGGGATTGAACCCACGTCTCCTGCATTGGCAGGCGGGTATTTTTAACCACTGTGCCACAGAGAAGCCCAGTATTGATATTACCTATTCCTTAGGACTATTTTAAAATGTTGGATGAGAAGGTCAATGTTTCCACATTCTCAGTATCACGATATTTGGTATTTGGTGGATATTCTAGTTCCCCTCCCCACAACCTTCTTTTGATCACATAATTTTAACTGAGAGTGTAATAAAGTTTTAGGGAGAGAACGCTATGATACCTACCTTCAGGTGGAGTTGAGAGGGACAGCCTTTCTCTGTCCCCTGAAAGGAGACTTCTGTGACTCCTGATGGAGGCAGTGCCGTTCAAGTTCAGGTCGATGTGCCTTACTGTGGGACCTGACATTCACCAAAGGGCACTGCAGTAAGGGACTCAGTGTCACCAGTCATAACCAGCACCTGCCTCATCCCCTGTCCCAGCCACGGAGCAGCTGCTGCAGGGAGTCCCAGCACAGTGCCCCCATGATCGTGCCCACCTCTGTTATGTACGGGTATCCTCCGTGACTTTAAAGATGATGGCAGAGAGCAGTGGCTCGGATCCAGATTTACTGATGCAATTTATTATGAACTTCTGAAGGGGTAAACGGGATTGTGTGTGCGCTCACTGAAATCACCAGGTTGAGTCTGTCCATCCTTCTTTTTCTTTCCCTGTTACATTTAAATGGCAAAGCCTATGAATAAGGAGGTAGAGTATAAAACGCAGTGTTTTCAGGTAGGCCACATGATGCTTTGTTTATACAGCGTATGTTTTTGGTTGTTTGATTTTGGCATTGTATCTGGAAAATATACTGTACACATTTATTTTCACAGATAGGGGTCTATTTTCTTTGCAGAGCAGGTGCTTACCTCCTATTAGCATAAATGGAAGTTATATGAATTCCATGAAAGAGAAGACCCCTTTTATTATTCGGCTATAATTTTTATTCTATTCATGCATCTCAGAAGTTACTTAAATAGACAATGGTTGCATGTACCACTTAAAATTCAAAGATCTAAATTTTAAAATGAGCCCAGCACTTGAATAAGTTGGCAAGATTTTGCTCCCCAAACTATGGGACACCATCTGTTTTGGAGTTGTGTGATTCCATTCAATTAATTGAAAGATGAGTAAGGTAACAAGTCATAAATTAACTACAAATAAACCTGAAAATGTTGAGTGTATTCTTCTTCAGACCTGTTAATCATTGTTGGATTTTTCAAAAATGATGTGTGAACACACATATTCTTAAGAATTAAAAGTAAGAATTTCTCACGGCCAAGGCTCTTTACCAAATAGCAAGGTTTTCTATATATATAGAGACAAAGCTGATTTTAACAGCACATGGGCCAGTGAGTGTAGAATTATTCACATGTCCCGATGATTGATAACCAGCCTCGCTACCTGTCTTTCTTGCCGATGTGTTTCACAGAAAGCCCGTTGCCATTGTTAATGCTTCAGCGCAGCCACACAGATGCAGCTGTCATAGATATCCCCTAACAACTATGTTTGCTGCTTATCTGAATTAGTTAGAATGCTGTTTGCAGCCCCAGTTGTGAAAGAAGCAGTTTATCTTCTACCTCCTATTTATTTCTTTTTCCATTAACCTCTTCTAGGGATGATTTTGTTTTCAGTTGGGATAAATATGCGTAAGTTTCAAATCTCTGATTATATTCCTACAGTAGTCAAACAGTAGAATTCCAAAATCATTTCGGCTGAAAGTAGAGTTGGAAAAATAAAACTGCAACTGAAAAACTGTAATTTGGGAGATGAGGGAGTCTTACTGCCCTGGCTCTCTCTGTTTAGCATCCTGTTCACTCATTATCTAAGGGAATGTGTATTAATCTTTAAATTTTAACCCTGTGCTCTGGCACCATTTCATGTGACTTGTTTGCTGGGACTCTTGGGGGCCGAAAGAAAGGCGGTCATCTTATACAAATTGTAATAAATGCAGTAAATTTGACATTTGTCAATATGTTAAAAGGGCCTTAAAAAATCTTGGAAGAGAAAAAGGAGACTATGAGATCAAATGCAGTTGCTAAAGCATGGTTTTAAATGTTCATCTGAATCTATTATAAAGCTACAATTAAAAATTGGAATGAAAATTCTACTTGGAATCCCAGTAGGAAAAATGACCTCTGCAAGATACTTTAGAATGATGGTCAAGGTGTAATGTACAGGGACTATAAAAAGTGCCTCCAGCCGTTCTCACAGACAGCTAGAGTAAGAAGAAGAAGAGATTCTGTGAGCCATTTTCCTTGCACTTTAAATCGCTGTTCAGCGTAGTAGCACCTGATAAACTGGAAGTATTGGGAGTTAAATGAGTGTGTGAGCGATGCAAAATAAATAATACACGTATGGTTTTTAAGTGGATTACACTGAGGCAATAATTGTTCGCTTCATGGCATGACTTCACGTTTTCCAGTAGGACAGGGCCTACATCCCTTTTCCACAGGAATTTATGCCCTGAATATAAATAATCTTCCTCTGTGGGGAAGGCTGGCATGCAAAACACAAAATACGAAGTTAAACTGAAATTTGGGGGTTGATTCAAATGAGAGTTCCTTAATGAAAAAGAACTGCACTTGAAATCAGTCGATTTAATTATTGTGCTTTATGAAAGCCATTATCCTCTGCCGATGACGAGCCGATAGCGTGGCTAAGTTCTGGCAGTATCCAGGAGGGAGGGGAGGGCAGAGCTAGGCTCAGCTTACCAGAGTCCAGTTATAGTTGCCCCGAACACTTGTGTTTCTCATTAAACGAGTGTGGCCATAGGTTTCTGGACTCTAGAAGGTCTTTTAAGTGCTAGCTTATTCTTCCGTGGGTTAAACAGTGTTTTTTCCTTCGCTAATGCTAAACACTTCTTTTGGTTTTTCCCTCCATGGAAAAGACTTATGTGATGCCCAAATCCAGATAAAAACTGAAAATCCAGATACTTAGTGTTTTTAACCTGAATGTTTATTATCATAGCCACAAACCTGTGCAGTTAAGTAAAAAGCACAAAGGCATATTTGTATGGACAGATTTGGGGTGCTAATAAATATAATTACATAAAATAAGCTACTTTGAAATAATATATTAGTTCATTTCCTTGTCATAATAAATTATATGTATTTGAAATAAAATCATCTGGTTAAAATATATGATTATAATTTTAGTGTTAACGTGACTTTTTTTCTAGGAAAAGTATGTTAAAAAGAAAGTGCTATTTCAATTAATGTTATAATTATTCATCTTATAGTAAATGTAGTAGCAGTGGGTCTATTTTGATAATTACATATGTTAAAGACCATGATTAAACTAATTATTATATAAATAGTGTGCTTATTCAGGTA
>SJYC01150970.1:0-23893 GCA_006408675.1 Madoqua kirkii | reverse complement strand
GCATAGTAATTTGCAATATTCAATGAGATTAATATATTCCAATTTTGGTGATAAATGGTCTTTGAATATAAACCTTCTGAAACAAGTATTAGTTTGTATAATTAATCATCTTTATGATTCTTCTGTGGTTTCAAACTGTCATCTTCAATAGCAGTTTGGATTCTGAGGCAGTCATTAATTATCGTGTTAATTTTTTTTTATGTCTAACAAAATTGTGTTTAGTTTTAGAATTTCAAAACTGTTAAATTTTATCTTGAAACATTACTGCCTAGAATAGTAGCCTCAAATCACGGCTTGGACCAGCCAAACATGAAGCTGCTCCAATCATGTGAGTCTATATTAACACTGGCCTATACAGAAATGAGTTATTTGTTTCTTCTGTAAGTATGTGTGTTACTATTGGTATGTCTGAAATAGAATGTGAAATCAAATATCTGCCTATACATGTTTATGTATAAATATTTATGTGCCATGTAGGCTGGATGTGCAAAGTGAGGAAGTGAATGAATCATTGTATTCCACTTTCACAAAAGGTTTGCACGATTTCTGAGACTGTCAGCTATCAGAACATCTTTTCCATTTCAAAACATGAATTATTTACCATGTGGGGACTATCCGAGCTTAATGCTGTAGGAGCAGTTTTGCGTTCTTACTTTTTAGGCTGGCCGATAAAACTGATCAATGGCCTGGAGTTCTCTCTGATCTTCGTCCTCGTGGCCGGCTGGTACTTTTGCAGCATTTAGATAGAACTTTTAATCAGTCTGGCCCCTCTTCTCTGGTCGATCGCATTCCTCACTAGAGTTCTTCTGATCTTTAGAGTGCCACATCTATGGGTACATAGATAATTACCCACTGTCGTCTATCTGAACAGGCCTAGAACAGTGCCTGGTACATACGGGCACTCAATAGTAGGAAACAGGTGGAGGCATGTTTCACAGGTGAAAGGTGAAGGTTAAGAAAAAGCTTGCTTGTGTGAAGTGTTCAGACAGCAGCCTCCAGCTTGTCTATAGGTTGATGGCCAGGAAAAAATAACTATGTTTGCATGGGAAAGGGTATGTAGAACATAAACTCAGAAAAGAGTGCTTGTTCTTCCTCTCCAGTCTCAATTCCAGTTACTCTTCTCTCCTTTGCTTTGAAAAGTGAGCAGTTGGTCACTAGGCGCCTTAGCTGACTCAAATAGTTGTTCAGCCACTGGAAAAATGCTCCTTTTTCATGATGCTTTTTTTGGACACTACAGATACGGTAAATCATGGACTACATTATATAAATACCTCTTTTATGCCCAAACATTCAGGAGGAGGGAATGACATTTCTTTTATTACCTTGGTAAATGTTTCTAAGGTGTTTAGCCATAAGCCTTCTTTTCTGTCAAAACTGCTTAGATGCAGCGGTTGCTAGGAATTTACTAGAAAAACTATAGTTAATAATATCAGGAAGAGAAAGGATACATGTTTATCGGCTAGTGTGACAGATCAGCTTGAGCAGTGTGTGCGCGCTCATTTCCCCGTCATCTTGATCTTTTGTGTTATGGAAAGATAGTGGTAATGAAGTTTAAAAAGTTTATGTTCCATTATTGCCCATCAGTCAAATGTCTTTAGCATTTTTTTTCCCATCTTTTGAACAGAGAAATAGACGGTTCAAAATAATAGAAAAATAATGCTTAAGACATTTCTAAAGAAGAGGGTGACAAGATTTTAATACTGATATGAGCAAGGTCATCTTTAAGCCTTAGTGAATTCATTCTTTTTCAGCTGTGTGATTTTTTTTTTTCCTTCTTCTCAGGTAAAAACTAGAATTTTGTCATGCATCCCATGATGCTAAATTTTAACATGAAGAATATTTCTAAATGTTCATTTTTTAAAAAAGAACAGTGTTTAAAATGATTTCCTTTGACATTTGCTGGCTTATTGAAATTGATATAGGCCCATATTTGTTACTGTTTACTTTGGACTTTTATGTCCTACCTTTATATCTTAGCTTAATTGGGTGGTAATGGATTTTTTAAAAGTATTGTTCTAACAAACATGCTATAAAAGTCATTTAGAGATTCTAGAGAACTTTAGCAGAAAGGTCTCGAGCTTCATGGGCGACTGAGGGTTCCCTTAGATGGGATTTTTAGATAAAAGAAATTCTTTCTTAACCAAAAAATAGTCAGATATCATCAGACGCCCATGGGTTAGCATGCTGCTAAATTTCACAGAAGTTTTTACTCCTGACTGGTAATAGCAGATGCTACGGAGTGGAGACTGCTGTAACTTCTACTTTCTGGACTTCTCGAAAACTGCTGTAAATACTTAGTCACCACACAGTATGCGCTCTGGTGTATTTGTGTGCTCTGTACACTGCATTCTGGCTTGGAATTTTGGTTCGTGGTTTCATCCATTGTTACCAGTGATGGGAGACTCTCCAGAGAGTTAAATACAGTGGAGCTTGGTCGTTCCATTCCGACGGCTGTTTCATTGCTTATTACCTCCCACTTTGCTTCCATCTGTGTGTGTGGGCAAAGGGAACTGTCCTAAAAAATATAGGCTTCCTCTGAACACAAATGTGTGTTTGTACACCAGTAAGTCCCCCGTCTCCTGAACTGGGGTGACATTAATAATCATACTTTTAAAAAAGCTTTTAGAGCTTAGGAGGGTTTAGCAGTTCTGTAGAAATCCATGTTCATCTCCACAGTTTCTGTAAATGCATTAACAAACAAAAAAATTCAATGCTTATTAAAGTGAAATGGTAATTTGTAAGATATCATTTTTTAAGAAAACTTTCATTTTTAGGTTAATACAGGAGCTGAATTATCATGTATCTTTGGAATCCATATGGGTTAACATAATCAGCTTTTAAAAAAATGACTCCGTTTAATTGAAAGATTACAAAGATGCTGATGAACCACATACTCATGGAATATTCATCCTGAAACCTGGAGTCCTATTCATTTTGTTTGGTTTCTTAGATACATTAAGCATCATAAACTGAAATCACGGAACACTTTTTGTCTTAATTATCCATGCTTTTTTAAAAAAAGTAACCTACTTTTATACTAAGCAAGGCCTGAGATATATTTTTACCATAAAAAACATAGCATTGGGCTGGTAGGAGTCACTGCAGATAATGCAGCTATTTAAAATCAGCTGCTAGGTACTATAAACCCTTTAAAATTACTAACAAATGAGGGAGGCTTGACTGAGGACTGTTCAGAATGGTTAGCCGCGTGCTTATAAAAAGGGACACATGAATGATATTTGTGTGTTTAACCCTGGTTATAAAAAGTCATTTGCTTTTTATAAGAGCATGTTCAGTGGTTACAAGGCCTTACGACTTGAACTAAAAATGTAGAATCCCACTATAGAAAAGTGCCATAAAAAGGAAATAGCTTGATAAAGCTGTATGGTCATAGGTGAAAAAGATGCATGTGTGTGTATGTATATGTTTACAAGGAATAATTATACTTTAAATTTAATTTTTTAAATTAATAAGGCATCCTCTGATTTTCCTTGTGATCTGAAAGAACCCTTTCCCCACACCCAGTTCATAAACCATAGCTATTATTAACTGTGTGACTGTCTAGGAAGTGATTTGTGTGGGCTTTTAAGAAAGCAAATGTGATAAAATTTAAGGTGTACTTCTAAAAATATGCAGCTCTTTATAGGTGAATGGAAGGAAATGGAAGAAAGAAAAAAAGAAGCAACAGCAATTGGACGAGAGGGAATTAACATTAAGAAGGAAAAATACAGGGCAAACCACCTTTAGTCATGGTTTGTAATGTCCAGACACTGAGCTTAAACTGTTTATGTTTGGGGGGAGGTCTTATTTAATATTCACAGTGGCCCTGGGAGTTAGTGGCCAGAATTCCTTTCTCAAAAATGAGGAAGGAAAGATCTGAGATGCTAGAGACATAAATTTCCTAGGGACACACAGCAAATTATTGGCAGAGCTGTGAAAGAAATCATATCTGGATGATGTCTGAGGTTGAAAAAAGTCCTTCCTGGCTCCATTCTCAAAATCGAGTTATTATGCAGTCTGTGGCAGTGGTGAGCCTAGAGAGTTACCTGGGGGCGAGGCAGGGCAGGATTGGGGGAGTGCCCTTTCCAGTGTGGGAGGAGGGCAGACCTGTGACGGCCTTTCTCGAAAATGAGGAAGGAAAGATCTGAGATGCTAGAGACATAAATTTCCTAGGGACACACAGCAAATTATTGGCAGAGCTGTGAAAGAAATCATATCTGGATGATGTCTGAGGTTGAAAAAAGTCCTTCCTGGCTCCATTCTCAAAATCGAGTTATTATGCAGTCTGTGGCAGTGGTGAGCCTAGAGAGTTACCTGGGGGCGAGGCAGGGCAGGATTGGGGGAGTGCCCTTTCCAGTGTGGGAGGAGGGCAGACCTGTGACGGCCTTGGAACTGGAGGGGTGGAGGGGAAGCATAAACGTGATAGATTTCCATGCGTTTCCCCAACAGCTTTTGCTGTTTATTTCTGACCCGTGCATCTTTCAGGAACCTTAGAAGGTTAAAAATAATGTTTAGACTCTCTTAGCAGGTGCCTGAGAACACGTGACCTGCCTGCCCTTCTGCCATGGCGCGCTGGCATTTATTCCCTGAAGCGGTGAGGCTCCCCGATGGCCCCATGCTGACCTGGGGCAAGTTACGTGGTCTGCAGCAAATCACTGAGCTCCCTGTCCTTCCATTTCCTACCTATTAGAGGCCTGTTCCTTAAAGTCCTCACGTAGCAGACATTCGAAAGAATTCTTAAGGAAAACAGAACCACAGAAATAATATAGAATTGATATGTATGCCACTCAATATATTAATGTGTATCATTTTTAGGAATATGTTCAATCTGAGTGTTCAAAGAAAAGGAATGCGTGGCTATTCTGTGTTGAGCTCATGGTTCTTCATTAGATTACCTGTCTCATCCCCTCCACATCTCTGCTGATGCCTGGGTCAGATGCCATTATCTCCATTACAGTGGAGGCAACGAGAGGTTAGGCGCCCGACCACGGCCACTAAGCAAGCTGAGAGCGGGACATAAGCTTCCTGTGCAAATCTAAGGTTCGTGTCGCCTCCTCCGTAAGGCCAAATTGCTGCCTCAGAAACTGCCGATGGCCTTAGTTCTCTCAGCTGTAAATATATGGTCATATCCTGTAAAAGGCATTCGCCTTAGAGCTAGGATTTTGTTATTTCAGGAATCAGCACCCTGAGCGCTTTTGGCATAAAAATGCTTTATACATTTAGCGCAAAGCTAGAAGACAGCTACACAGTTTTCAGGGGTGGGGGTGGACTAGATATTGGTGAACCCTGAATATGAAAAAAGCAGTAGGAAAATCTGAGTCATCTCTGACCTAGGCTGTGGACTTTGGCAGATGAATCTGACGGCAGAAAATGTTTCCAGATCCACTTTGATTCAGTACAATACTGCTCAATTTTTACAACCTTTTTTTATGGTATCCTTTGATATACTAGGCTATTTGCTTCCCAGTTCTCATGTTTAATTGAAATTACTCATCACCAATAGAAACTTACGAATATTTTTCCTATCAGAAATGTCAATTGTTTGAAAATTATTCTAAACTACCGTTTTCCGGTGGGGGGTGCAATCTATAGTGATGGTCTAGATTTAGCCTTTAATGCCTTGATAGAACTTTGAAGAGATGCTGAAACCATGTCATTAACATGCCATTTGCTTCCTCACTATTTGCGTGACACACAGCACATCCCAGAGAGTGTTGCAGTTGTCACTGTAAGAAGGTAGATTTTCAAGTGCTTCACTTTGTGAATGTCAGTGAAGTTTAAAAAAAAAAAAACTATGCCAGTATTCCCACATTTTGACCTAAGAAAACATCATAATTAATATGCATTGTCTTCATATGCCAGAATGATTAACCATTATATCTTCAGTCCTACCCTAGTGTCTGGCATATAGTTGGTACTCAGTCCCTGCTGAAATCATTATTAAAAAAACATATATGCTAGTGAGAAGGGCATGGCAGCAGTCTTTTTCTTTGACTAAGAAACGCGACAGAGATTTTTCACTTACTTAATGATTAAGGCATTACTGGATTAAAAGTCTCCTAGAGAAAGTTTCCAATGCATTTGCACTCAGGAGAAGAGTTAGGAGCTGCCAAGGGTAAGAAGGACACAATTCTGTCCAGACAGATGCTGTTTAAAATGAAAAGAGTGGGGTCTTGTTTGTTACGACACCTGTTCAGTCTTACCTACAAGTATTAAAATGGCAGAAATTATTAACTTCGGGTGTGGATACAACCTGTGAATACACATTCACACATTCAAGCTAAGATTATACTTAAAGTGCTTCCTGATAGTGATATTTAATTCTAAAAATGCAGTATGTAGCTCACCTTCTAAATCTAACGTTATGATGATCTTGTTTTTATTGTCAGCTAGATGAAAAAGTGTAATAGAACGAGGTAGATACATTTAAGTTTCTAGAAGCAATTTTGTTTTCATCCTGTGCTAATCAAGCAAAGCAAACTAACATTTCTAGTGAGGAAAATGTTTGGCAAAATAATCAAAAGAAAGAAAACTTCGAATATTTTCCCAACCTAAGTGAAACTTTCACAGATAAAAAAGATAGCAGGCTGTGTTAGAATATGGTGAAACACTTTATGAGGGTGAATCTGCATTTTTAAGGACTGTTATTTCCACTACTATGGAAAAAAGTCAAATGTAGGTTCTATGGTAGGGTATATTTTTATCAAAAACTTTTAAATTTGCTAAAACTCATTTTTAAATTAATAAACAAATCTGTTACATTTCTATATACTGAAATATTGGAAGAAGAAAGTAAAAAAAAAACCACACATTTAAAATCACATCAAAAGTAACTATCAAGAATTTCCTGGCAGTCCAGTGCTTACGACTGCATTTTCACAATCCCAGGTTGTTGAACTAAGATCCTGAAAGCTGTGCAGTACAGCAAAAAAAAAAATATATATATATATATATATTTATATAAATAAAACATATTTGTATATAAAATACCTAGGCATAAACTTAACAAAGGAGGTGAAAGATCTATATACTGAAACCTATAAAATATTGATAAAGGAAACTGAAGATGATTCAAAGAAATGGAAAGATATCTTGTGCCCTTGGGTTAGGAGATTTAATATTGCTAAAATGGCCATACTGCCTAAAGCGATCCACAGATTTAATACAGTCCCTATCAAAATACCCATGACATTTTTCACAGAACTAGAACAGATAATTCTAAAATTTATATGGGAATCTCAAAAGACCTAGAATTGTCAAAGCAGAACTGAGGGGAAACGAAGCAGAGACATACCTGCCAGACTTCAAGCTATACCACAAAGCTACAGTAAGCAAAACAGCAGATAGTATCGGCACAAAAATAGATACAGGTCAGTGGAACAGAAGAGCAAGCCTAGAAAGAAATCCACACATCTACTGTCAATCTATAACAAAGGCAGTAAGAACAATCAGTGGAGAAAAGATGGTCTCTTCAACAAAAGCTGGACAATGTGCACATCAATGAAATCAAAATATTCCCTCATACCATATAAAACATAAATCCAAAATAGTTTAAAGAATTAAATATATGACACCATAAAACTCCTAGAAGAGAACAGAGGCAAAACATTTTCTGACACAAATCGCAGTAATATTTTCTTAGATCAGTCCCCCAAGGCAGTAGAAATAAAAACAAAAATAAACAAATGGGACCTAATGAGACTTAAACTTCTGCACAGCAAGGAATGGGAGAAAATATTTACAAATGCTGTGAGTGAGAGAGGTGTAATAGCCAAAATATACAAACAGCTCATATAACTTAGTATCCAAAAAAAAAAAATCAAAAAATGGGATTGTCCCCCAAAGCAGACAGACAGACGGCCGTATAGACACACTGAAAAAGTGCTGAACATCACTAATTATTAGAAAAATGCAAATCAAACCACAACTAGATATTATTGTCTCACAATGATCAGAATGGGCATCAAAGAGTGAAAATAAAAGCTGAAGAGGGCATGGAAAAAAAGAGAACCCTCCAACAGAGTTGGTGGGAATGTGAATCGGTGTGGAAACTATGGAAAACGGTATAGAGTTTCCTTAAAAAACAAAACTAAAAATAGTTACCATACGATCTAGCAGTCTCACTCCTGGGTATATATCTGGAAAAGACAAAACTCTAATTGAAAAAGATACATGCACCCCAGTGTCCACAGCAGCACTGTTAGCAGTAGCCAAGACAAGGAAGCAATGTAAATGTCCACTGACAAATGAATGGACAAAGAAAAAAATGGTTTAAATATAGAATGGACTATAAAGTGAGAGTGAAGTCGCTCAGTCGTGTCCGACTCTCTGCAAAGTCCATGGAATTCTCCAGGCCAGAATATAACTTAGCTATAAAAAAGAATGAAATAATGCCATTTGTAGCAACATGATGGACCAAGAGATTATTATGCTAAGTAATCCAGACAAATATAATATTGCATAATGTGGGAATCTATACACATTTAAAATCACATCAAAAGTAACTATCAAGAATTTCCTGGCAGTCCAGTGCTTACGACTGCATTTTCACAATCCCAGGTTGTTGAACTAAGATCCTGAAAGCTGTGCAGTACAGCAAAAAAAATATATATATATATTTATATAAATAAAACATATTTGTATATAAAATACCTAGGCATAAACTTAACAAAGGAGGTGAAAGATCTATATACTGAAACCTATAAAATATCGATAAAGGAAACTGAAGATTATTCAAAGAAATGGAAAGATATCTTGTGCCCTTGGGTTAGGAGATTTAATATTGCTAAAATGGCCATACTGCCTAAAGCGATCCACAGATTTAATACAGTCCCTATCAAAATACCCATGACATTTTTCACAGAACTAGAACAGATAATTCTAAAATTTATATGGGAATCTCAAAAGACCTAGAATTGTCAAAGCAGAACTGAGGGGAAACGAAGCAGAGACATACCTGCCAGACTTCAAGCTATACCACAAAGCTACAGTAAGCAAAACAGCAGATAGTATCGGCACAAAAATAGATACAGGTCAGTGGAACAGAAGAGCAAGCCTAGAAAGAAATCCACACATCTACTGTCAGTCTATAACAAAGGCAGTAAGAACAATCAGTGGAGAAAAGATGGTCTCTTCAACAAAAGCTGGACAATGTGCACATCAATGAAATCAAAATATTCCCTCATACCATATAAAACATAAATCCAAAATAGTTTAAAGAATTAAATATATGACACCATAAAACTCCTAGAAGAGAACAGAGGCAAAACATTTTCTGACACAAATCGCAGTAATATTTTCTTAGATCAGTCCCCCAAGGCAGTAGAAATAAAAACAAAAATAAACAAATGGGACCTAATGAGACTTAAACTTCTGCACAGCAAGGAATGGGAGAAAATATTTACAAATGCTGTGAGTGAGAGAGGTGTAATAGCCAAAATATACAAACAGCTCATATAACTTAGTATCCAAAAAAAAAAAATCAAAAAATGGGATTGTCCCCCAAAGCAGACAGACAGACGGCCGTATAGACACATTGAAAAAGTGCTGAACATCACTAATTATTAGAAAAATGCAAATCAAACCACAACTAGATATTATTGTCTCACAATGATCAGAATGGGCATCAAAGAGTGAAAATAAAAGCTGAAGAGGGCATGGAAAAAAAGAGAACCCTCCAACAGAGTTGGTGGGAATGTGAATCGGTGTGGAGACTATGGAAAACGGTATAGAGTTTCCTTAAAAAACAAAACTAAAAATAGTTACCATACGATCTAGCAGTCTCACTCCTGGGTATATATCTGGAAAAGACAAAACTCTAATTGAAAAAGATACATGCACCCCAGTGTCCACAGCAGCACTGTTAGCAGTAGCCAAGACAAGGAAGCAATGTAAATGTCCACTGACAAATGAATGGACAAAGAAAAAAATGGTTTAAATATAGAATGGACTATAAAGTGAGAGTGAAGTCGCTCAGTCGTGTCCGACTCTCTGCAAAGTCCATGGAATTCTCCAGGCCAGAATATAACTTAGCTATAAAAAAGAATGAAATAATGCCATTTGTAGCAACATGATGGACCAAGAGATTATTATGCTAAGTAATCCAGACAAATATAATATTGCATAATGTGGGAATCTAAAAAATGATAGAAATAAATGTATATACAAAACAGAAACAGACTCAGACATAGAAAACAAAGTTACCAAAAGAGAAGAAAAGGGGGAAGAGGGATATATTAGAAGTATGGTGTTCACAGATAGAAATTACTGCATATAAAAATAATTAACAAAAATTTATTGATTTAACATGGACAGCTATATTCTATACTTTGTAGTAATGGAAAATGGAAAAAAAGTCTGAAAAAAATAATCACTTTGCTGTACAACTACAACTCACACAATTTTTAACTGTGCCTCAATTTAAAAAAAAACAGCTCAAAATTTTGGTGAAACGTACTTAATAAATTTAATGCTTTATTATTATAAATATTAAATTGACTAGTTTGATTTCTTAAAGGAAAAGGACCTCTGAAAAATTCATTTTTAAGAAATTACACGTGCAACTTCGGATGTCATATCTCGTTGCAAAGTCAACCCTTCATGTTTCATAGTATTTATTAGAGTTGTTTCTTAACAGTCTTGCCATGACCACCACATGAAACTATGTAAACACATGGACCTGGGTTGTTTTTAGGATATATTTTCTATACATTGCTGTCAATAAAACAGTACATATAGCATCATACAGTAACTTAAATTTGTGCCATTTTAACTAATAATAAATGTAGTTTTATGTTTAGGAGTCAAACCCCTAGACTATATCACTTTCATTAGTGAGACCTGCTTTCTTCCAATAATTAATGTTATATGAAGTTATGAGGTGTTTCAAATTTAGCTTGATTCTCACTTTGTATGAGACAAATTCATAAGTATGTTATCATGATTGGCTTTTGTCTCTTCCTGAGCTTTTTTTTTGTGTGGTTCATTGGGGTGGAAGGTGCTTGGTCAGGAGTTGGAGAAGAGAGAGAGTAGACCTATGCTTTCATATAAATATGGTGTAACCCATTTCTGCTCATGCTTTTTGTTAGCGCTTTCATGTAACTTATTTTGAGGACTTCATTTCCCCAGTGCAGTATTTTCTAAAATTGAGGAGAAAAATGAAGAATAGTGGAACACAGGAAAAGAACCCAAAGTAGAGAAAGTGAATGGAGCAAAGAGGTGGTAGTGCCACTCGAGACTGAACTTGCGTCACTGGTGAACGGGAATGTGGATTCACTGCAGTAACTAGGTTAAGTATCTCACCATTCAGAACTCACTGCTACGACTAAACCAGAGTTCTTATTAGTATTGCACTTCTCAAAATAACAAATAAGAAAGTAAGAAGTACCCCCCAAAAAAAGTTGTTTAAGAAGACAAGCACCTGTATATCATTTGCAGAATTATATCCTTGAAACCACCTGAGGACCAGAACACAAACTGAAGGATGTACTTTCCAGGGTGATGGCACGACTCTTTAATAAGTTGTCTTGGATAGATTGTATCTGAGAATACCAGCCCCTGTAATAAAAATGTAACGTTCTAAAAGTATGGCTTTATACAGTAAGAAATTTTTCAGCTGTAAAAGTGATCTCAGAGTTCAGGTTTGCTTGCTTATTTTTGAAAATGTACACTGATTGGGATGAACGTGTTATTGATGTTTATGGCATCTGTAGACGGATTACATTACATCTTGTAGGGCAATCCTCTGAGTAAATGGCTCTACAGTCGAGATAAATTTTATCCTATATGAAAATCATTTGGACTTCTACTTGATCCTGCTTCTCATCTTCAAATAACTCTGTTTTATTCCAAACACTTGCATGGTACCTAAACAGTTCATCTTTGGATGCCATGTAGAGAAATCATTACCCTTCAACTCAGCTCACAAAAATTCATGCATGCGATTTGTGTCAGATGGGATTAATTTTTCTGCTTACTCAATTGTGTGCAGGAGAAGATATATATAGGATTATAAGTCCCTCTTTTTGGTGAGTTAGTATTAGAATACCGGCTAAGGATATAAATACCAGATGACATTGGCACGGATACTGGCAAGCTGGGCAACTTTGGCAAGATGAGTTGATCTCTTGGTGCCTCAATTGACCTTCTTCCGCAACATGGAAATACTCTGATTATCCAACATAGGATTGCTGTGAGGAAAGAGGAGAATACATGTCAAGTACTTAGAGCAGAACTTTTGGTAAATGTTACTAATATTATTATTCATCAGCATCATCATATAGGATCTTGCTAGAAAATCCAAAGCATCTTATCACAGTAGTAAGGTTTCCTTGTATATATAAACTATACTTTTGTCATATATACCGGCAGGTTAGCAACATCTTTTTAAGAAGGATCAATAGCATTGACTTAGACAATACCACCGCCATTTCAAAGTCCTAATAATACAGTTTTTGTCACATTCGCTGTAATTCTGGTCATCTTACTGCAAGTGCTTTAATGCGGCTACTGTATTAACTGTATAGTTTACAGAAGCTTTTTAATGTTTTATAAATCGCACATACGATTGTGCTTCTGAGAGTGACAGTATTATAAATTATCAGTTTCAGGGAGCATTTCAGAGCTCTGATTCAAGGAATATCTGATTTCCTTTGCAATCCACAGGAATCATCTGTTTCAAGAGGAACGGTCATGCAGGCGTCAAGGCTTTCGGTGTAAAAGGTGGCTTGTTAACCCTTTTCCATTCATTTGCCTTGCAGCTTGCAGTTCCCCACAATGACGAGTGGACCCGATTCGCCAGGACCCTCGTGGAGATCCGTGCTAACAGAGCTGACAGCGAGGAGGAGGGTGCCGTGGAGTTATCTGCCTAGTGGATGTGAGCTGTCCCCACCTAGACCTTCTGGAGCTCAGCATCTGCAGTCAAGTCAGCTTGTATTCATGTTCATTCAGTATCAGTATTGCTGTGGCCTTCTGAGGGCCATGTTGTGCCAGCTTTGCTCCAAGTATTCCAAATGTAGCCCACCATACTGTCCACTGACCTGAAATTCACCAGAGCATTTCTGTCTTTATATTTCTGTCTCAAAAATGGGGGTAGGGGGGTGGGAGCCTTTCTGGGTTGAGTTGTCTTTTAACTACTTAGTAGCTGTATTTAATAGCTGGAAACCTCTGGTTAAATTTGTGCTTACACAGACTGCTGGCATAGTCCTATTAAATCCATATGAAGCCAGATATGATTAGGTACAGATGTGGTGTGCTTCATGCTATGGTACAGGGCCAAAGACTTGAGATGTGGTGTTTTACACGGTGACTCACATTATGAATGGATTTACTAGAAGAACATTGCTGCTCCTTATTTATTGTGGTGTGCTGCATGGAACATATTTATTTGAAAGCATTAAAATAAACGATCCTAGAGCATGTGCCTAATGAGAGGACTGCATTGTCTCTCTGTTGCTATTGAGGTTAAGTTCCAAATAACAATTACAGTATGCCGGTTCCACTGAGGACAAGAAATCTTTAGAGGTTTGTTGGCAGTGAACGGAATGAATTTTAATGCCTATTATTTCTAGGTACTTTAACAATATTTCAAATATAGCTGATCATTGATACTTGTCATTCAAACTAACCCAGTTGACAAAAAGTCTGTGGTTCCTAAATATGACACCAGTATTGCCAATAAAATGTTCCAAACCAGGTCTGCACCAGTGTGGATAAACCCTTTGCTTAGGAAAAGCCTGATTAAAATTCTGCTGTGGCCAGGGTATAAGAGAGATACACTAGAGCCATGTTAAAGATTGATAATGAATTTACAGGCAGCCAACCTGGCTGGACTTAAACCAAGACTCTGGTTTTATTTTTATGAAGGAACGTGTATGGTGTTTCTGGAAAGCTCTTTCTTGTCTCCTTCTCCAGAACCACTCTTTACCCAAAGAATATCTTAAGCATTGGAGTAAGAACAGGTTAAGATGAACCTATACTGAATGTGCCACATTTCACTGGTTTTTAATTTATACCAGAAAATTATGTATACTACTATTATACTAGGAAAGATGTCTATAAACAACTTTATGGGATTTTTTTTTTCAAAAAGTCATTCCGTGCTTAAGAGAGAATTAAATAGTGGTTGAGTCAGGAAAATTATTTGAAGAGAGGCTTTTGTTGTTTTAGGAAGAGAATTCCCACAGTGCTTTGTTGGTGGAGATTCCTTGAACTGTGAGACTTCTTGTACTTTTGAAATAATTGCTTTTTCCCTAAGCGTCATATGGTAGGTATATCAATATTAAGCCTCTTTATAAATATATATTAAGTTTTTAAAGATAAAATGAGTGTCTAAAATAGGTTTAAAAAAGTCCACAGTCCAGTGAGACAACTGTACTCTGAAAACTGTAAGATCCTGATGGAAGAAATTGAAGACACAAACAGATGGAAAGATATACTGATACCGTGTTTCCGGATTGGAAGAATCAATATTGACCATATTGGTTCTTTCAATCAATATATAACCAATCAAAATTATACTACCCAAGGCAATCTACAGATCTAATGCAATCCCTGTCAAATTACCAGCAGCATTTTTCATAGAACAAATAATTTTTTAATTTGTATGGAAACACAAAAGACCCCAAATAGCCAAAAGAATCTTGACAAAGAAGACAGAACTGGAGAGATCAGACTCCCTGGAGAAATCAGGCTCCCTGACTTCACACTATACTACAAAGCTATATTCATCCAAACAGTACAGTATGGGCACAAAAACAGAAATACAGATCAATGCAACAGCATAGAAAGCCCAGAAATAAACTCATGCATCTCTCATCAATTAATCTATGACAAAGGAGGCAAGAATATACAATAGAGAAAAGACAGTCTCATTAATAAGCAGTGTTGGGAAAGCTAGACAGTCACGTGTATGAGAATGAAGTCAGAACACTCCCTAAGGTTGTACACAGAAACTCAAAATGGATTAAAGATCTAAATGTAAGGCTAGGTACTATAACACTCTTCAGAGGAAAATATAGGCAGAACACTGACATGAATTGCAGCAGTTTTTTTTTTTTTTAATCCAGCTACTATTATAATGAAAATAAAAACTAGACAAATGGGAACTAACTGAACTTAAAAGCTTCTGGAGCAAAGGAAACCATAAACCAAATGAAAACACAGACTACAGACTGGGAGAAAATATTTGCAAACGAAGCAACTGATAAGGGATTAATATAAACAGCTCATGTAACTTATGTTAAAAAAAATCAAAAAATAGGCAAAAGATCTAAACAGATATTTCTCCAAAGAAAGCATATAGATGGTCAAAAATCAACACCATTAATTAAGAGAAATGAAAATCATTTCAAAACTGAAAACAGCAGTGGGGTATGAGGTATCACATCACGCAGGATGGTCATCATCAAAAAATCCATAAACAGTAAATGCTCAAAAAGGTGTGGGGGGCATGCAAATTGGTACAACCAATAGGGAGAACAGTATGCAGGTTCCTTAAAAAACTAAAAAGAGATTTACCATATGATGTAGCAATCCTACTCCTGGGCATATATCCAGAGAAAATCATGGTTTGAAAAGATGCACTCACCTCAGTGTTCATTGCAGCACTGTTTACAATAGCCAGGACATGGAAGCAGCCTAAATGTCCATCAACGGAGGAATGCATACAGATGTGGGCACAGTTATATGTGGAATCTAAAAAACATGGTATAAGTCAGCTTACGTACAAAACAGTTACAGATTTAGAAAACAAACTTATGGTCACCAGGGGATAAGGTGGGAGGAGGGATACATTGGGAGATTGGGATTGCCATATACACACTATTTATAAAGTGTTATACACACACACACTATATACAGATAGTTCATCGCATCACTGTAATAGCCAAGACATGGAAGTAACCTAAATGTCCATCAACAGAAGATGAAGTATACACATACAACAGAATATTACCCATTTAAAAGAATGAAATAATGCCAATAGTAGCAAAATGGAGGGACCTAGAGATGATTATACCAAATAAGTCTGACAGAGAAACACACATATCATATGCTCGCTCTCATATGTAGGGTCTAATTTTAAAAACTTATACAATGACACTTACTTGCAGAAACAGACTTATGGAAAACAAACCTCTAGTTACCAAAGGGGAAACATGGAGGGGGGGGGAATAAATCAGGAGCTTGGGATGAACACATATACACTACTGTATGTAATATAGATGACCAATAATAACCAATAAGGATCTACTGTATAACATAGTACTCTACCCAATATTCTGTGATAACAGAAAAGAATCTAAAAAAGGATGAATACATTTATAACTGAATCACTTTGCTATACACCTGAAACACAGCATTGTAAATCATGTATACTCTAATAAAGTTTTTTTTTTAAAGCAACCCAATGAAAAATACTGGGGAAAAAAGCTTCTCAAACACGAGCTAAAGGACCATGGAACAAATCAATAACCCATGAGTTGGTACAGACAATCGTCTGAATGAGTCAATGCGTCAGGACTATGAAAAGTTCAAAGGCTGGTCATTTGTCCATGGCACATGAAGAATGGTGAGAGCTTATGTGCATGTATGGCTTCGCAGGGGTAGAGAACCCACCTGCCGATGCAGGAGATGCAGGTTCAGTCCCTGAGTTGGGAAGATCCCCTGGAGAAGGGAATGGTTACCCACTCCAGTATTCTTGCTTGGAGAATCCCATGGACAGAGGAGCCCAGCGGGCTACAGTGCATGGAGTTAAAAAGAGTGGGACACGACTGAGCACGCACGCATATGCATGTATATCCCACCGTGGTACGGTCTCCAGGAGAGTTTCCCACTTCTTGTGTGACAGTGTCCCATGAAGAATCTGGGATGCGTAATGATAGAATATGGGGGAATTCGGGGGAAGTGATACTATGTGGAGTTCAGAACAAGGTTTTAAGATATAGAGATTCCTTCTGGGTTTCTTGGCACACTCACTTTTCATTCCCAAGCCATTTTGCAACTTACCCTGTTCCCCAGAGGCTGTTCAAAGGTCTAAGCTCACCATTGGGTGGCCATGTGGATACATGGAGAGAGAGACCTAGCCAGCCCACAGCCAGTCAAGTTACCCCAGAGGAGGTCCCAGATGGAATGTGGGAGTTACGAAAATCTGCCTTCAAGATCTCTTGTTGCAAAGAGCGTAACCGATAGCTCCAGCTGTTTTGCTCTAAAATCCTCCAGTATGTTTGAGCAGGGCTGTGCTCCCCACAGGCTGCTCCCAGCCAAGACTTAGCATAGCAGGTATAGTGAGGCAGGCCTGTTGCCGGATGCAGGAGTTCTCAGAGATGTGAGTGGCTCAAGGACTCCCTGTCAGAACTGCTAAAACTTTTTTGGAGTTAGCCCAAGTCTAATCTTCCTTCTTTCCCTCTCCATCTTAGGACTGACTGACATCACTTTCTAATGGCTCTCCCAGCTCTCCTGCCTGGGCACATGTGAGTCCTGATAAGGGAGTAAAGACACTATACACTGAAAGGGTTCCAAGAATTAGCAGGTGCCGTTAGAGCCAGGGGAGCCGACTGGGGTTAGATTTTGAGTCTGATTATGGGGCCAGCACGTAGCGCTGGGTAGATAAGAATTTATTGACTTTCACTCTTCTGGGATACGTGATTTTATACTCTGGCAAGGACCCCAGGGCATAGGTTGGCTGTTACAGTGGCTCCTTAGACGTATGAAAAGGCCGTAGCCTACACTTGGTGAAAATGTTTGAGTTGCCCTGACTGATGGTGCAGATAGGAATAAAGAGACTGAGGGAAGTAGGAGGGTTAGAGTGAATGTATTACACAAGGCTCGATGACACATCCAGCAGTCAACCCACTCCAGTGTTCTTGCCTGGAGAATCCCAGGGGCAGGGAAGCCTGGTGGGCTGCCGTCTATGGGGTCGCACAGAGTTGGACACGACTGAAGCGACTTGGCAGCAGCAGCAGCAAGAGCACCTAGAGCGCACACCCTTTCTCAAAACCATTAGCAATGAGCTGGTGAGAGAGGCATCAGCATCTCTCAGCATTTTAGTCGAGGCCAGCTAGAGCTGATGGAAGGAGGGACAGTCACAGAGCAGGGCTTTTTATATCTGTGGGAAACCTCGAAATGAGATCTCAAAGTAACAGTAGCTAGATGGTGGCAGTTTACCACAGCAGCCAGAGAGTCATATTTACCTTAAAGGTCTATGGAAAAGACCCTGATGCTGGGAAAGAATGAGGGCAAGAAGAGAGAAGAGGGTGACAGAGGATGAGATGGTTGGATGGCATCATCCAATCAATGGACATGACTTTGAGCAAACTCCCAGAGACAGTGAAGAACAGGGGAACCTGGCATGCTGCAGTCCACGGGTTCGAAAAGAGTTGGACACAATTTAGTGACTGAACAACTACAAAGGGTCCCACTACTCTTTTTCACTGAGTTTGTCCTTATATGATGCCACATTGTTTTGGGACTCACCTATTGGTCCAGTGGCTAAGACTCCACGCTCCCAATGCATGGGGCTCAGGTTTAATTCCTGGTCAAGGAACTAGATCCCAAATGCTGGAACTCAAGAACTTGCATACCTCAGTAAAGATTGAAGACCTTGCATATTGCAACTAAGATCCGGTACAGACAAATAAATAAACTCATTGTCTTGACTGCTATAGCTTTCACTGAGTCTTGAAATCAGGTAGTATGTACTTCAACTGTGTTATGCACTGTGAAAAATTGTTTTATTAGTTTTTCTAGGCCTTTTGTGTCTCTACGTGAATTTTAGAATCACTATAAAATTCAAGGAGAAGGCAATGGCACCCTACTCCACTACTCTTGCCTGAAAAATCCCATGGACAGAGGAGCCTGGTGGGCTGCACTCCATGGAGTCGCTAAAAGTCGGACACCACTGAGCAACTTCACTTTTCACTTTCATGCATTGGAGAAGGAAATGGCAACCCACTCCAGTGTTCTTGCCTGGAGAATCCCAGGGACAGCAGAGCCTGGTGGGCTGCCATCTATGAGGTTGCACAGAGTCAGATACGTCTGAAGTGACTTAGCGGCAGCAGTATAAAATTCACAAGAAGACCATATTGTTTGGATTTCTATTGGAATTTCATTAACCTACAATATATATAAATTTGAGAGAGTGGATATCTTAATTTAAAATTTTCTAATATGTGAACAAGGTATATCTTCCCATTTAATAACCTCCTGGTTTTCAGAATGAAAATTTAATTTTATATATCAACCTTGTATTTTGCAACCTTGCTAAATACACTTACTAACTTCTAGTAGATTCTGTAATCCTGTTGGTGATTATGTATATAGTCATGCTCTCTGAGAATAATGAAGACTTTACTTCTGTCTTTCCAATTTTACTATTTTTGCTTTATAGCGCTAGCTCAGACTTTCAGCTCTATGTTGTATTGAAGAAATGAGAGCAGATGTCCTTATCTCTTTTTAAATCTTAGTATCAAAGAGATTGAGGGCAGGAGGAGAAAGGAGCAACAGAGGATGAGATGGTTAGATAGTGTCATTGACTGAATGGACATGAGTTTGAGAAAATTCAGAGAGATGGTGAAGGACAGGGAAGCCTGGTGTGCTGCAGTCCATAGGGTTGCAAAGAGTCAGACATGACTTAGCAACTGAATAACAAATCAGAGTGTTAATGTTTCACTTTTATCACATGAAGGAAATTAAATTTTATTTTTAGATTGTTAAGAACTTTCATCATGAGCAGATATGGGATTTTTTCATTCGCTTCTGTTCTGTATCCATTGATATGGTCATTTCCCCCCACCACCACCACTTATTCTGCTAATGAAGTGAATCACCTTGAGTTGTTATTTTGAATACTAATCCAACCTTGCCATCATGGGATAAATCTCCTTTGGTCAAATGTATTATCCTTTTAATTTTGTTTCATTCTGCTTGCTAATAATTTTTAAAGGATTTTCCCATAATTGTACCTTAGGGACACTGGTCTGTAATTTTCTATTCTTGGAATGTCTTTGTCAGGGCTTAGGATCCCTGATTATGCTCATATAATGAGGTGAGAAGTGTTCCAGTTCCTCTATTTTGTGACAGAGTGTAATATTTGTATTATTTCTTCCACTGCTGTTTGGTAGAATTCACTAGTGAAACCATCTAGCACCAGTTTTATTTGTGGGAAGGTTTTTGGTAATAAATTATTTATTTAATAGAATAGGGCTATTCAGATGTTCTTTTTTTTTTTTTTTTGGTTCTATTTTGGTAAGTTGTAGTTTTCAAGAAATGTGTGCATTTCATCTAATTTGTCAAATGCATTAACATAAAGTTGCTCATAGAATTCCCCTTATTAGCTTTTCGTGAATGTAAAGTCAGAATGATGTCTCCATTTTAATTCTTGATATGTTGGTAATTTGCCTTTTTAAAAAGTCTTGCCAGTTATCAGTATTGTTCATTGTTCAAAGCACCAGCTTTTAGAGCTGCTAATTTTCTCCACTTATTTAGCGTTGCTGATTGTCCACTTATTCTTCTATTTTGGATTGAATATGGTCTTCTTTTCTCTTAGTTCCTAAAGTAAAAGCTTAAATCATTGGTTGTAAAACACTTCTTTTCGTCTAATTTAGGCCTTTAAAGTTGTAAAAATCCCTCTAAGTACTGCCTTTACTGTGTTCCACAAATTTTTGATATGTTATGCTTTCATTATCATTCTGTTCAAAATATTTTCTAATTTCCGTTGTGGTGTTATTTGACTCATGACCTTTTTTTAGAAGCAGTTTAATTTCCAAATATTTGGAAACCTTTCCAGGTATCTTTATTTTCATTTCTAGTTTGATTCTGCTTAGTAAGAAAACATACAGAGTAAGAAATACTCCTCTGTATTTCCAAGTCCTTTGAAATTTATTAAGATTTATTTTATGGCCTAGGATATGGCCTAGCTTGGTCAATGTTCCATGTGCACTTAAAAAAAAGTGAATTCTTCGTATGTTGAGTATGTGGTTCTAAAAATGCAAAACAGATTAAACTGGCTAAGAGTATTGTTTCCATATTCTATAATCTTACTGATTATTTTCTGTGTGTTCTATAACTGACCAAGAAGGAGATATTAAAATATCCACTTATGGCTGATTTTTTGTTTCTATTTGTCTTTTAGTTCTCTCCATTTTTATTTCTGCAGCTTGAAGCTGTTACTAGCTACACACACATTAAGTTTACTGTATCTTCTTGATAAACTGATTGTTTTATTATGAGGTCTCCCTTTGGTGTTTCATTTCAACCTGAAGGGCCCCCTTTAGCATTTGTTGTAGGGCAGGTCTGCTAGGAAAAACTCTCAGCTTTTGCTTATCTGGGAATGTCTTACTTTCTCCTTTATCTCTAAGGAATAATTTTGTCAGAAGTTGAATTTTTCATTGACAATTTTTTTTTTTTTCTCAGCAGTTGCATATCTTATCTCACAGCCTTTTGGGCTGTGTGTTTCCAGATAGGATAGAGGGTTAATCTTTCTTAGGAGCCCATGCATATGATAAGTTGCTTGTAGCTTTCAAGTTTCCTTCATCAGCTTTGGCTTTGACAGTTTGATCATGATGCATTTAGGTGTGAGCCTTTTTAAGTTTTCCTACTTGAATTTCATGGAACTTCTTGAATGGATAGATTGTTTTTCATCAAATTTGGGGGAAATTTTAGCCATTATTTCTTCATGTATTCTTTCTGCTCATTGTCTCCTCTTGGAATTCTAATTGTGTGTATATTGGCATGTATGATGGTGTCCCACGGGTCTCTGTTAAATTTTCTCTCATTTTCCTTTCTGTTCTTCAGACTGCATCATTTCAATTGATTCTTCATGTTTCCTGATTCCTTCTTCTGTCTGTTGAAATCTGCTACTGAGCTCCTGTAGTGAAATGTTCAGGCTTTCCAGGTGGCGCTAGGTGGTAAAGAATGCCTCTGCCAATGAAGGAGACAGGAGAGATGCAGGTTCTTGCCCTGAGTTGGGAAGATATCCTGGAGGAGGGCATGGCAACCCCAGTGTTGTCTGGAGAAGCCCATGGACAGAGAAGCCTGGCGGGCTACAGTCCCTAGGACCACAAAAAGTCAGACAGCATAACTCAAGTGACTGAGCAAGCACACAGTGAAATCTTCACTTGTTATTGTGCTTTTTGCCTCCAAAGTTTCTACTTGGCATTTTATAATATCTATTGACATCTTCTATTTGGTGAAACGTTACTTGCATCCTCACCTTTAGTTATTTAGACATTTTAGTTGTTCAGTTGCTAAATTGAGTATATTCATAATAGTTCATTTAAGGTCTATGTCTAGAAACATCCAATATCTGGGCTTCCTCAGACATAGTTTCTATTGACTTCTTTTTTTCCCCTTGTACACATGCAATACATTATTTCTTTGCATGTGTGTTTCTAGTGGTGAACATACACATGCAAAGAATTACACTTAATATTGTAATATATACAGTCATTATAATATTGTAACATACAACTCTGGTAATCAGATTTTCTTCCCTCCCCTTCAATTGGAAACACTGGCCTTCTCTTCCTGTGTATACAGGGCCTCCGTGTCAGCAGGAGGTGAGATCTTCCGGCCTTCTCACATCTTTTCTGAGCACGTGCACAATTCTGAGTCCATGTGTGTTTCTTTCCAGATTCCCAGGGGTCTGTCAGAATTATTCACAGCCCTCAAGAGATCTCCTCCCCTAGCCTGTCCTCTCAAATTTTTGGTTAGTCTGTTGTTTGCCTTAACTGTTATTTATGACCTTAGCCAGCAGCAACTAAGATATTGGCTGTGAATGCTTTTGACAAAGGCCCCCCCGCCAGGAAGCAACTTTAGCATTACACCAGTTCCAAGGTAGGTGCAGTAGAGAGAAGTATTTTGCCTACCAGGGAGGAACCAGATAGGTCAGAACAAATAATCAGAATTCTTTGTGAATGAAGTACTTTCTGCTTCCTGTAGTACTAGGAATGTGAGCTATTATTTTCAGAGCTATTGCTGGACTAGAGAGGGCAGATGGGACTAGGGTAAATTAAAATGACTCAACGTTCATGATTCTTTCAGAGAATCAATACTGTTCTTCAGTCAGTGTCTCCTTAGTTGCTAAAGTCTTTGGTTAATTTTCAGAATCTAAGAACAAGTGCTGATTTTGACAGTTTCAGCCTGTTCTTTACTGCTTTTATGGAAGGGCAGAATTTGGAGTTTCTTACTTTGCCATTTTGGCTGATGTCATTCCCACTCTTGTAATCTGTTCAAGACTTAATATTTGGAGTATGTTTCTTGTAAACATCTTAAAGTTGGGTCCATTTCTCTTTTTTAATCCAGTCTAATAACCTTGGCCTTCTAATTATAGGATCTAGCCCATGTATAGTTAATGTACTTTGGGGCATGATTGATTTTTTATTTTGTATTAGTAATTGGTTTTTGGTCCCATTCATTTGTTCTTACATTCTTCCCCTTCCGCCTTCTTTTTGAGGGGTCAAATAATTCTTAGTTATGTCTTACGTTTAATCTAGTGACCTTCATTATTTTTAGTAAGTTCACAAGAACACAGTATGCATGTTTAATAACAGACTGCCTTCAAAGGATGGAGAAGGAAATGGCAACCCACTCCAGAATCCTTGCCTGAAAACCCCCATGGACAGAGGAGACTGACAGGCTACAGTCCATGGGGTCGTAAGAGTCGGACTCGACTTAGCGACTAACCCACCACCATCAGCACCTTCAAATGATGCTATGCCCCTTCTCAGACACACAAACACGCAACAGAATAACCCATTTACCTTCTCTCTCTCCTTTGTTCCCTTGTCATGTATTTTACTTCTGCCATTTACTGTAAGTCCCGCAATACACTAATATCTGTGCTTCAGTGAATAGTCTTTTATGAATTAAAAGTATTTATAAAGATAATTCTTAAAGA